>JAHWFP010065128.1:0-12117 GCA_023313725.1 Lithobius niger
AGCGTCGTTTGGCTCCAAACCAAGAGAATGCCGGTTCGAATCCGAAATCGACCCGAGTACCATATGGACTCTAAAAAAAAGGGGTCTAAAGTTCTTTTAGGCGGTTATGGGTTATTGGATGCACTCAAGTATTTTTTCAAGCCTCAGCTAACCCATAACCGCCCAGATACGAACGTACGCCTTCAAAGTATAACAGCTAAAAACTAAGTCCCAGCACGAGCTTTGTGAGGGGTCCCCGGGGACCCCCAGCAAAGCGGGCAGTCACAGCCCAGTGGTTAGCGTCGTTTGGCTCCAAACCAAGAGAATCCCGGTTCGAATCCGAGAACCGACCCGAGTACCATATGGACTCTCAAAAAAAGGGGTCTAAAGTTCTTTCAGGCGGTTATGGGTTACTGGATGCACTCAAGTATTTTTTCAACCCTCAGCTAACCCATAACCGCCCAGATACGAACGTACGCCTTCAAAGTATAACAGCAAAAAACTAAGTCCCAGCGTGAGTTTTGTGAGGGGTCCCCGGGGACCCCGAGCAAAGCGGGCAGTCACAGCCCAGTGGTCAGCGTCGTTTGGCTCCAAACCAAGAGAATGCCGGTTCGAATCCGAGAACCGACCCGAGTACCACAGGGGTCTAAAGTTCTTTCAGGCGGTTATGGGTTATTGGATGCAGTCAAGTATTTTTTCAACCGTCAGCTAACCCATAACCGCCCAGATACGAACGTATGCCTTCAAAGTGTAACAGCGAAAAGCTAAGTCCCAGCGCGAGCTTTGTGAGGGGTCCCTGGGGACCCCGAGCAAAGCAGGCAGTCACAGCCCAGTGGTCAGCGTCGTTTGGCTCCAAACCAAGAGAATGCCGGTTCGAATCCGAGAACCGACCCGAGTACCACAGGGGTCTAAAGTTCTTTCAGGCGGTTATGGGTTATTGGATGCAGTCAAGTATTTTTTCAACCCTCAGCTAACGCATAACCGCCCAGATACGAACGTACGCCTTCAAAGTATAAAAGCGAAAAACTAAGTCCCAGCGCGAGCTTTGTGAGGGGTCCCCGGGGACCCCGAGCAAAGCGGGCAGTCACAGCCCAGTGGTCAGCGTCGTCGGCTCCAAACCAAAAGAATGCCGGTTCGAATCCGAGAACCGACCCGAGTACCATATGGACTCTAAAAAAAGGGGTCTAAAGTTCTATCAGGCGGTTATGAGTTAATTTCAGTGTTTAATTCCTCATAAACTGTTATTTTTCACCCTTCTATCGCATAGTTAGTTAATTTTACAGTATTCACAGGGTTTACAGTTGCAATAATAGTTCTTATTTATCTTGAAGTTTAATTTCTAAAATAATTCCCAAAATGACAGGATTTTTTTTTTGGGGGGGGGGGCGGGCTGAGTAATCTACATGAGAGAATGGGATTATTAAGTACACAAAGCAAAAATTAAGAGCATGTGTAACGATTTAAACATAATACTATATTAAAAATAGGATGGTCAAAACTGTTGGGAATAGGAAGCTGGGTTGAGTCACGACTGTCTTACCACCTAGGTTAGACCTGTCAGGGGCACAAAGTTTAAAATACTTTTGTTTTGTTTTGTAAGCTGATGCTTAGCTTAAGATGAAAAACTTTTCCTTGATTTATTCAACCCAACCCTAAATTTTGATAAGCCACTGTTTAATCAAAGTGAAAATGCGAGGAGTCTCAAATTGCTTTTCAAACTTTGTTATTTGTTTAATAACAAGATAACTAAGCACACTTTACATATTTTAAAAGTTACAAGTTGGTTTTCGGTCTTTACATTAAAGAATCAGCTTAACACTAGTTTTACACTTTTTGTTTAGCTACATGAGTTTAACAGCAGTATTGCCCTTTCTGTTTAACTACAAAAATATTTCAAATAGAAATAAGTTAGTTTTCACAGAGACTAAATTAGAAGCAGTGTCGCACTTACTACATAATTTCGTAACAAGAACTCTTGACTTACTGCAGCGTCGGCCAGGGGCATAGCGAATGGGGGGCAACGGGGGGCAGCTTGCCCTCCCAACTTTTCTCAAGTCGGCAAAAGTCGGCAAAATCAAGGCTGTCTTTGGCTCAGAGACGTTATGATACCGACAGTTAGCAGCATTTTCAACTTTGATCCGACATGCAGTTTTTAAAAATATAAAGTAAATTTTTCCCTTAGTATTTAGATCCAGAATGTATAAATTCTTGTTTACATACATATTCTAGTTTTGAAATACGATGGATTATAGAGTGGATGCTTCTTCACACAAAGATTCCCCCTCCTCCCAAGAAGGACGAGTTCATTCGTTATTAACAGATTTAACAGTCGGCACCAACCCATTGCCTTCTGATTGATCAACAAGTATAACAGTCGGCACCACGACTGTTGCCCGATTTACGCGATCGGATATCTGCTTAGAAGCCAATAGGTCAACGAAAAAGAATAAAGTTGGAGTGTCACGAATATGAAAGTACTGTCATTTGATAGTGATTATAAAAATAAAAATAAACGTTGCCACAAAAGAAAAACTGTGCAAGTAAAATAAAATGCTGTTCCATCAAACTTTTTTTGAGATAGCCTCAAGAAAAACCAACGCAGAAAAAAAAACAAAGATAAATCTAACAGCCAACCGAGCAATTAGGTATTGGTTATAAAAAAATACAAAGTTAACAGGAACCCTTGACTATAAAAACTTTTGACCATAAAAACCTTAGCTACAGAGAACTATCATAACGATAGGCTTAGTTAAAATACCGAATGTATAATAATAGCTATACATTTCTACCGAAAATTGCTGAAAATAAAGCAGCTTTTACGGAAGTGTTTATAATATTCTTGTGTTGCATCGTGGTATTTGAACACTACGATAAAATTTCTTCATTGCGTGCTGTTAAGTTGAAAATGGCCGTAATAGTATGAAGGTTGGAATAAACAAACAAAAAAAGACGCACTACACTACAGAAACGAAACTTGGTCCTATTATTAATTAAATTGATAGATTTTCATACGTAAAAAAAATAGCAGTAGGTATGGCAGTCAGTTCATGTATGCATCGTGGATCCATCATTCTTCTAAAGTCACCGTTAGGACCCCCCCCCCCACCCAAGAGAAAGGAACGGTTAAAAAAAAGTGTGTGTATAATGGATGAAAAAAAAGTAATTCACTACTAGTCAAGACACATGAAAAAGCACTGCATTTATTAAGTAACTTCTTGAATAAAACAAACGTGCGATCGTTTGTTGCCTTTTGTTCATAACGGTACCTGTAAGATACTCCCTGGCGTTCAAAAATCAATCCCTCTCTTTAGTCTAATATTCCTTCAATCCCATTTTGCATTTTTGTGTGCCTTATTACACGAACTGGTTGATGATTTCCGACAGGAATGTAGTTTCCAACAGAGCATTGTTACAGCCAAGCACAGGATCTCCTGCCATTTTTCTTATCGCTTCCCATGAGGCTCCGGGCAGTGGAGGGGAGGAGGTGTAATCCCCTGATCAAAAGTCAATGAGGACGTGCAAAAATTAAGAAAAAAGTTCCTTCGATTTTTTTTAGAAAATCGGCTCCCTCTCAAGCTAAATTTCTGTATACGCCCCTAGTCAGGGCACGGGAAAGATTTTTTTTTTCAAAGCTCTCTCCCTACAGTTCATTTATTTTCTTTACCTTCTGTGGAGTCTAGAAATGTCTAAAAAAGTATTGTTTGAAGCCAGGAAATGTCTTAGAATATCTAAAAATCCGTCAGTTTCCGGGGCTTTGCCCCAGACCCCACTGGGGGAGCTCATAGCGCTCCCCCAGACCGCCTAGCTGGAGTGGATCAATCGGCAAATTTTCCCTGTCTGGCCCCCCCCCCCCCCCAACAAAATGCCCCTCGCTACGCCCCTGAACGTCGCACTCACTGTAAACAGTTGGCTTTACATTAAAAAGAACCCTGTCTGTTCAAGTAAACATTTCACCTAAATCAGTTTTCCGGTGTCAAACGAACCCTTGCCTTTTTGGGTAAAAGAAAACACTTGCTTCAGTTACTTTTACTACTCAAGAGATTTAGTGAATCGAAGTATTTTAAATAACTACATTAAGTTATAATAAAATAAAAAGCTGTTTTTTAGAAGGGAAAATAAAAAAAAAAATTAGAATCGAAGACCTAAATTTTAAATGTTTTAAGTTGCCTAGTTACTACCTTTACTGCCCGGCCTGGCGGTTTGCTGCAGAGAGCCACCACGACTTTCTCATACGTAGTATCTCCTTGTTTTTTGAAGAAGCTATGCTGGCGATTGAGGGGAGCCGGGGTATATTTATAGGGAAAGGAGGACCATGTCGAGAGCTACGTGTTTGGCGAGAAGCTTGGTCTATCAACGTTTTACCTGACAATCTGTGCTAGTGCTCACTCAAGCCTGATCCTGTGGGTCTACAAGAGTTTACTGTAACGATCTCGGAGGTTGTTGTGCTGAGAGAAACAGGAGGCTTTGAGCAGGCAAGGAGACTACTTAAATCTCATTGGCTTAGAGCCTTTCGAAATTGTTGGGCAGTTTAAATGGATACGTACAACTGTAGTGTGTGCAAACGGGATTTTTATTGAAGATTGCCAATGAATTGTTTTTAGTGGAAAGCTCATTATAGTGGACTATGGTTTCTTACTATCTGCAAAATACTGACCTTCAGTATGTGCTTAAATCACTCTGATTCGGCTATTTAATGTCCGATGCAACTTAAAACTCATCCCGTTTTAAATCTCATTAAGATTAGTTTAGCTAATCCTCCTTAAGATTGGTAGTGGCGCTTCACTTATATTTTGTGTATAGTACCCTGCTTATTCACTTCACTTTGGGCATCCGTATAAGACACACGGACGCTCTGTTTATTTTTTTGGCGAAACATGCCAATAATACGCGCAAACGCCACCAAGCTTTAAAGCTTGAGGAAATCGTGCGTTTTCCCGATTTGCATGCAAAAAGACCCCTCCAGATTTTCACTCAGCGTGCGGAAATTGCAGGGAATGCAATTTTGTGGACGTAGTGAGAAATCTATGCGTTGCACGATGTTTAGGCACCCGAGCCACGCTGGAAGACACATTTTTTCAGATGCGAAGTATTTTTTGAAGTATACTGGCCAGAAAACCAGAAAAACCAGGCTCTAGTAGGTTAAATAAAACAGGACGCAAACATATTTACCTTGTCTTTTGTACTTGTATGTCGACTGCCTGAGCGGAGAATCAAACCCACGACCTTTGAAATCAAAGGCCGAAGTCCTATTGCTGAGCCATACTGACACGACCAGTGGCGATTGGAAAAGTGTATGTTTACATGTATATTATGTGCGTGTTAAATGCTGCCTTTGGACGTTTCATCTCCCATTACCTGCTTAATGGCAGTGCGTCGAGAAGTGAAAGGTCGTTAAAAGAAAAGCAGTCGAATTGGACATTGATTTGATTCTGTCTTTTACTAATGACTCACACGGAAGGGAAGCTGCACAGTGATGAGCCTTTAATAAGTTTAGAAAGTGCAAAATTGTTACTAAAGAGAACCCACACACAGGAGGAGTGAAGAGTTTCACAAAGTGCAAGTGGCAAAAACTAGGATGACCACATTTGCACGAATGTGTGGCACGTCACAGTGGACAGATAATCTGGCACAGTGAAGTGAAGCGTTCATAAAGTAGAAAACACCAACAAGTTGTTGAGGTGGATAATTTTCTTAAATTAAGCTTTATGATCTGTAAAAGTGTCGTAAGAAATGTGTGTTGGAAGGTAGAAATCTCAGAATTTAGGGGATCTTTTCTGTCCAGTTTCCCTTCCAATGTCCGAGTACATCTTACACGTCACTCTGGGAAAGTTACCCACCCTAGTGACGAGTGGCAAATACCAATCCCAAGACCGAAAGTGCGATTTTAAAAGTGGTAATACAAACTGTTCCAAGAGGAAATTGAATAACGATAACGGAAAGGTAAAAAACTAAAGTTTGTGCGTAGATGGGTCAAAGTGGCATATGTTTCACATCACACTGACAAGGCCGGGCAGGAGGCGATTGAAATAGGGCTCTTGCTGTTGTTTTTTTTAACCACATTACATGAATGTCCGAAGTCGCACAGCCAGTGCGTATGAAGTTCAAACCCATCCGATTACGGTACTGTACACAGTGACGAATCGCCGAATCTCCAGTGCTGGCGACTCTGCAAAATGGGAGAACTAAAAATAATGTAACAGAATCGCCAAACGAATTTTTAACAGTGACATATCGCCGAATTGCTCAGCCGCTTGTCTGTATCAAATCACCGACCAGCTTATTTTTGCCAACCCAACTGGCCGAATCGCCACGCCTGTATTATATAAGCAGAATAATTAATTTTGGACACGTTTATAAATAATTTGAACACGTCGAATGTTCGGGGAGCTCTACACTACTATTCCCATACTTTTTAACACTTCGGAGTGGAATACAGGATCCCAATTTCACTTGTCTTTGAACTTGCAAGAAAGATATATAACAGCGATGGCTCTATCGTCAGACTCCAAAATGCTTTCAAAGTGTCATGCAAACAAAATGCAATCGCAATTCAGAAGCAGCAGATTTTGTGTAACAAATCAGCAGATGATTATATTTTAATAGAAAGCTTCGTAAAAATCAAAGGGATTTCCAGTAAACTCCAGAAAGTTTGGTGTGGTCTGTATATTATAGCAGAATTTATAAATCGTGTAATTTTAGGATCAGTACACTATTTGGACCCATTCAAAATCGAGCGAATTCACGTGAGCCATTGCAGACCATTTTTCTTACGATTACGTAATCCTATTCAGCCATTTAACACGCCAGATGATCTAGACTGAGCAGAAATCGGAAATGGCAGTTTAAATGAATCAGAACAGCAACTACGTGATTTTATATCTAAATTACATGCTGACACAAGCGACCAAGCATCTCAAATTGAACCCTCAATTTTTACCCAAGTCAGTGGTCACATCCAGGGAGGGCACCCGCAAAACACAGTGAGGAGAAACATGTTAAGCATAAACGAGACGATCCAAGCATACACAAAAGCGAATTCGCCTAGAACAGCAGAAATTCAAAGAAAAGCTTAAAATATAGGTATTTGGCGGTTTGGTTATGCATTTTTACGCTGAATGCAGCGAACAGGTTTCAGCTGATTATTAACACGCCTTAACAATGACACGAATACGAAGCAAAGCAAACAATTAGCCTACTGCATGTAGCAAAGTTTTGCGAAGTGGATAAAAACGACGTCGCGCTGCAGAGTTTTTTTTTTATATGCGAGCAGTCGTGTTAAACGAGATATTTTTTTTATTGCCCTTAGTAAGGAAAAATAAGAGGTTATTTGCAGACTAGTACTGAAAAATGTAGTGTTATTGGTAAAGATTGTACGACTGCCACAAAACTCACGATCGATGCTCATGCCTCGCGAATGTGCACAAGTGACAACACACTCGCACTGCATAGCACACCACACACACACACAGGAAATTTATTTAGCACATCCTAGAGACATAACGAATTTTGATAATCAGAGTTTTACTTTGCAAACCATCGATTTATTGCCCGGCGCAATCGAGTGAGCCCCCCCCCCCCCCGGCTATAAACGGGACGGAGAGAAAAACGACACTGCCACGCCCAATATCGGAACCAGTGATCTGGGCTACGCAAATAACATCTAACCTAAAAGGAATCGTAATAATGCCGATGACGCTTTACGTCGTTTCGTCATTAATCCAAGAGTCTAGGCAAACTAAACATTAGGTTAGGTGCGCGGCACACATTTGTCTTAGCTACACTGCCCTGTAGAGTTCCTGAACGAAGGTGTGGATCTTACGCTACGCAACTTCACAGTTTTTTGGACGAAAGTCAAAAGGCGTATTTGGCAGCCACCATTATCGGTTTATTCGGACAACACATTCAGTTAAGTGCCGCATCACTTAGACAAGGCCCTTGCTAAATAAATCGGTGCATGGGGGAATTTCTACGCGTGTTCGATAATGTCGGCATGCATGCAGATGCAGAGTAACACAGTTCTTACATGATGGCATACAATACTTATCTCGGAGAGCGTTCATCTCCTTCAGGCGTCGGCAAACCGTTTTATTGAGTGTTACAGAACATCCCGGCTGATCCCTTTGAAGGGCGTGTTCTCCCATCTCGGGCCGAAACAAGGCCCAGTTGAGGAGCTCCTAACGTAGGAAGGGAGGAAACCCAACCTTTCCCGTCCGCTACAGCAAGAAGAAGATGAGTACAAACAAGGAAGATGGCGTCAGCCAATGACGCACCCAACAATGAGGGGAAGGTCGGCAACAATATACTTATTACTTCAACAGTAACAACGCACACGGTAATGTTAAAGTTTTACAACGTCGGCTAAAGCCCAAATGGGGAACTGAAAGGAGTGCAGAAAAAAGTCATGTGGTAAGGAGGGCAAAACCCTCACACAGCTCCCCTCGTTTGTACATTTCCTTTCGTTTCGCATCTAATGGGTCGATTGTGCCATTAACAAAAAGCAACATCAGTAACACAAAAGGTAGCAGAGTGGGTCTACGATCAACAGACTCGACTAGCTAGCTGTACACAAGGAACTAGGAGGAGACTAAATCTACACTAACAGCAACATCTGTGGGATACATAAGTTAGGGCAGCAGGGTGACACTTCGCAATAGTGAATACGCCAAATTAAACAACTTGGTGTTTGTGCTACAAAGTCGTAGCATGTTAGTGATCAAAAGGGAAACGAGAGTTAGTGTTAATACATGCTAAGTTTCACTCTTCCCTAAACAAGGGGTTGGTAAGGGCGAATAGCACAATATAATTTTAGTAGAGGAGTTTGACAATTTACGTATAGGCACTCCTATAAATCTTATCGTAGACATAAGGAACAACAGTATGGAGGTGCTCAAGGAGGGTCATCAAGGCAGAAACTGGGCTTAAACAGATCAAGTTGCTCTCGCGCTACATTGCAAAGCCGAACACCGAAATATACCGCTTTGTAGCCAGGGGGAACCTCACTCGATCGCGCCGGGCAATAAAGTGGTATATTTCAGCAATGTAGCGGTATATTTACAATGTAGCGCGAGCGCTGGAATTACCACACAAATGAATACTTCCAAGAAGATTCTCAAGGGAAAAGAATTTTGCTAGGAATTTAAAAAAAAAATGCAATTGTTGATCCAGTTAACCAAGTAGTGTTAGACAATTATGAATGCTAACAACCAGCAAATGTTGAGCAATCTTACTCAGATTTTCAGCAATGGAACAACCAGTCAGACAAATGCTAATTTAACTCAAACTGTATTTACAGCTAATTTTCAAAATTTAAATATGCAGGCACCTGCAAACAATGCAAGCTTAGACCATGCATAAACCAAATTAATTTTAATGACACAGGAAACTGCATGAACATAGCAACACAACAAGTTGACATGTATACACAGTGTGCCGCAGCCTTGGCTTCAGCTAACTTCAAGCAAGAACCATTGGCAGATGAGGCTAATCTTTCAAAATGGCTCGACACGATGTCACTGCAACTCTTGACAAGACAACTTTTCAGAGGAGGATTCAGAGTTGCCTTCGTGGTAAATACTGCAACTGGTGGTGTAAGGGCATTTTGCAAAAAATCGGATTTGAGAGGATACCCTAACTCAAAAGATCAAAAACCTGGCGGAAAACCATTGTTTTCACAACGAACACTTTTTTTTTCTCAACACTCCAGCGCTGAAAAGACCTCGATGTTCAAACAGGAGCAATTCCACGAATAATGGAAAAAAACGATCACAGTTTTCACCTCTTAATAGCCCAACACATCCTCTTCACTTCTGCCCAAACAGAACTGTAAAATTCATTTTCGTTAATTTTCTACAGCAGTTTGAAAAACTCCTCAAACTGAGCCGTATAGCACGCAACGTCCGGTCACCGTTATTCAAGAAACCTTGTACATTTGTATTTACTTTATAAACATTCTTTGGGGTAAAATGCCCATAACACTAGTTTAGTTGTATAATAGGAGGGGTTGTCAATTAGCACTTAACCTCAAATATATGTATGGATACACACACTTAGAACGATATTTTTTATTCCTGTTTAAGGTGACGATTTTAAATGTTATGAAAAATGTCCGACTATCCCAATTCAGGTATCTGCTTCTGCAAATAATTCCAAACGTAACTTAATGCGTTAAGCATTTAGTAAGCTAGTCTATTTAACCTTTTTATTAGTATAATTTGTCCCTTGAACCTTACCAGTGTTAGCTACTTTTATTTTACCGGACACGATTTTGTTGTATATAGTTCTTTAACTTTAACTTTAATAAACAAAATCAAAGCGCCAAAAAGATGGCATTACATGATTGCGGTTGCAGAAATAGCAAATTCGTAAAGCAGAAAAACAAATAGTCAAAAATTAACAAGGAAGACATAATATATTAATAATGAATAACAATGGGCACTGCCCCAAAATGAAGTTATCGTTATATAATATAAAAACCGACAGTTTCTCTAACATTTTGCAAAAATAGCATTTTGACATTTCTAATTATTATAATGGATTAGTTCTAAATAAATATATAAATATAAAACCCACAGTTTGTTACATTTTGTTCAGTTCCGAGTTGCTAGAAGTGACTTTTGTAGCAAACAGTACCCTGTGGAGAATATATAGCCTAGTGTAAATATATCAATTTTACTTAACCAACATAAACAATTAGGGAAACAAACACACTGGGTGTCCTAGTCAAGGAAGTGTGTAAAGATGTGGGGTTAGTGGTTGGAAATATGGCTATCGAGTCGGTTCTTGAAGGAGTTTGTGGAGGGGGCCAAAACCACAGAGGCTGGGAGGGTCATTCCAAATTAGCAAAAGACGAGAAAAAAATGTATGCAGCGCCCACTCGTGTTTATGGAAAGAAAACTTAAGTTTAAGGGGATGTCCACGCGTTGCGGTGTAGGATTGCATTTTAAGGTGTGTCTTGAGCTCAGGGCCCCCGTAGTTAAGTGTAAGAATTTTGTAGATAGTAATTAGGCTTCCACGATTAAATCGCCACCACAGGGAAGGGATGTTTAATTTTTCAAGGCGTTGTTCGTATGCCAAATTATATAGCCCAAGAACTTTTTTGGTAACTCGCCTCTGAACCTTTTCAAGTGCAGATAGATCTTTTTGAGATACGGGTGCCAGAAATCAACCCCATATTCTAGTATCGGCCGAATTATTGATAGGTAGAGTTTCAGGTAAACCTGCGGATGCCTAGAGGTAATAGTGCGGTTAATAAGGAAGGTTAGTGCATTTGCCTTGGCAATAATGCGTGTTACATGAGCAGCGGGTTGGAAAGTAGTGTCAATAACGATTCCTAGATCAGTGGTTTGTGTAACAGATTTTAAGTTTGAAGGACCCCAATAATATTGATAGTGGGGGTTGCGATGACCAAAATGCATAATAACAGATTTGTCTGGGTGGATCGACAATTCCCACGTGCAGCGCCAATTATACAGTAGGTCCAGACTATGTTGAAATTTGGTATGAGAGTCATGCTTATCCAGGCTGCCCCTAGTTTAGTATCATCCGCAAATTTATTTGCCAAAATCATCAAAATATAACAGGAAAAGAAGTGGGCTGAGGACGGAACCTTGAACGATCCCACTGGAGACTTGAGTGGTGCCGGAGTGCATACCACCAATTACTACTGTTTGGGTGCGATTTGTTAGCCATAAAGAGATCCAATTTGAAATTGGGCCAAGGATACCGTAAGCTTGAAGTTTATGCATTAATAAATCGTGGGGGACTCGGTCGAAGGCCTTCATAATGTCCAGATAGAGTACATCCACCGGAATATTTTTATCAAGATCGTTCCAGATATTAGCATAAAAGGATAGTAAGTTAGTAATAGTTGAGTAATTGGCTCTAAAGCCGTGCTGAGAATAATTTAAGAGGTTCCACTCATCCACAAATTTTAAAATATGTTTATTGAGAATAGATTCAAAGAGTTTGCTTAACAAAGAGGTAACACTAATGGGGCGATAATTACTGGGATCGTGACGTGATCTTTGTTTAAATATAGGTGCCACATCTCCCACAAAAACTCCGACTGTGACTACTGACACGTCGTTTACCACAGTGGTACGCGAGGGGCGGTAAACACGTGTTCTAGTGTGCAGTATT
>JAHWFP010065130.1:0-12963 GCA_023313725.1 Lithobius niger
CTGGCTTTTTAAAACATTAACTACTTTTAGTGCTTTTATTCTGTCAACACCAATTTCCGAACACCCTGTATACCACCGACCCTGCATTCCCATCGTTAGCACAGCTCACAGATCTCAGACTAGGAGGTGGTCACGCCGATCGGGATAGGAACGATGCCGTCTGATTGTTGCCATGCCGGGCACTATGGTTGTGGTTCGTATCATGTAGTTTAAAATTGAAAGTTTTTATTTAGGACCCCAAATCTAAATTTATAGTTTAATTTTAAAGACAACTCCTAGTTTGATAAATTTATGATTTAACTTCGTACATCGGCAGTTTCTGAACTTAGTTAATCATAAACGTCAGGTTGGTTCCCTTCCTAAAGACCAAGTCTATCTTACTTATTTTAAAGAATTTAATTTAAGTGAAAGTCCTGCTTAAATTGCTAGTGCTCCCGTTGAGCCGATCTAGTTCAGATTTAGCTGGAAGTTTAGTTGAGTTTGTGCGTAAACAACATACTGTAGGCCTAATTGTAACTTGCGGCTGCTTTTTATATTAAGAGGTTGAAACATACCTGAGTGAACTTTCTTGATGTGAAAGGTAACTGTTTTCTTAAACGCCAAAGTTCGTTTGTTGAATTTATTAATGTAAATTCGTTGCTTTATTTTCCAAAGCTTTCAGTTGTAAAAACTCGTGTGAAAATGTAAAGTGTTTTTTTTTTTACATTTTGTCTAACTGCATAAATAAAACCAAGTGTTTTAAACGTCTGTTGTTTTTACCCAGTTATTAATTGTAGAGTTAAAATATTACGTAAATCCCCTTTTATTCTTAACTCAGGATTTTGCTGCAATTAATGTCACTCCACCTGGTGGCAGCGCGTACTGTGTAAATTAGTACTTGTTAGCCTATTTAAAGTGATAGGATATTTTCGCTCCGTTCCCTACATCGGACCATAGCCATGACTGTGCTTTGATAAACCAACAAATCACCGAAAGTATTATTTTTAACCAAGACTGAAGTCTACCTGATGTCGGGGATGTTACAAGCACCTCAGCCGTTGTAGCATCCGCCGTTACAACAGTTGGAACCGTATGCAGTAGTTCAGAATAAAAGTTACCTTTTAGAAAAAAACATATTTTTCCCTTTACGGTTGCGAGGTCATAAAAAATATTAGCCGAAGCTAGTAAGTGGGATTTGAGGGATCCGGGGAACTCTAAAAGACTGTCCTCACTGTCCACTTTTGTTTCAAGATGTCGGACTTAAGTAGTCTGCCTATCAACTCAAATGAGTCTTGACTCTATATATTCACAGATATTTACCCTGTGTCAAAGCAACATGACACTGTAGAGTGATGTTTCTCCTGCCTTCCTCGCGCTAAGTGTCAGGGCCATGACCTAGGCTCTTGGTCATAGCCTTCTGCTACACCACCTTGCTGGATAAGACTTTGATTAAAACGTCAGGATTTCTTGTATACATTCAAAAGCGCAGACAGCCGAGAGAGCTGCAAACCCGACTTCTTCAGTTTTCCGAATTTGAGAAGTATGAGTTTGTGCTTTCTCAGTTAGACTTCCCGTTGGCTGAAGGCCGCACGAATTGCTGAGAGATGGCATAACAGAAGAGATGGGTTCTCTTGGATCATGAATTAATGGATCACGGATTGGCTTTCAGGTTCATTAATGGTGACTGGGGCAGAAGTCTTTAGGCATTCTTAATGCCAAGGATTTCCTATGGCCACTTCAGATGAGAACCCGCTCTACAAACGTTTGGTTCTACTGTAACCTGGTGACACTGGCGATGGTCAGCCCACCAATTAGACGGCCAAAGTCTATAAAATTTGTTAAAGGTAAAGTTTGTTCAAAATAAAAGCACCAATTTTACTCGTTATCAGTAATACCGTAATTGCTTTTTTTTTTGTGTTTTTGTTTTGTTTTGGCAGCATCTATTTCTAATACATATCACCACACGCCTGTCCTCCTTGCTTTATTTCGCCTCATGAATGTACTTGATAAAGAATGCTCTAGCTTCCCTTATTCTGGTCTCCGGTTTTTGGCCAGGAGAGCAAGCTAATCTGCACAGAGCTAAGAGGGACAATACATGGCAGAACAGCAGGGATAAATTTTGGAAGGCAGTAAGAGAAGATAACTCAGGCAAAGTTTGTTTGGATATACCGAGGATCTTGTACATGCCACAATCAACATGAGCCAAAGCACGTATGTACACATTTAGTGGGGCCGAATGTGTAAGAGAAGTATGTAAGCAAACAAAAACCAGTTGATATTGGTAAAGAGTAAAATTGGCGTTTCTTGAAAACCATGAATACTGCAGCATTAAAGAAGCCCTCGGTTTTTTCATATTTTGCCTCATAACTTCTAAACAAGAAAGTAACAAGTAGAGGTTGCCTCATTGGTAAGTGTGGCTGAATAGTTGAGAATGGTGTATTGAAATGTCAGAATGCTTTACGAGAGATGAGATTTCTTTTTGTTTGTTTTTTATAAAAATTGTACAAAATAGATCTGGAGGACTGCTCCAGTGATGACGTAGGGTGGTTTGGCTTCAATGGTTCCATGCATTTTTGTAATCGGGGAAGTTAATTTACATGTCAGGGAAGTTAAGTATTGCTTAAACTAAACTGTTACCTATGGTGAAATAAAAATTAAGATCAACTAAATTAAAATCTGTATTGATTTCTCTTTTTTTTCCCCTGTAGTTGAAGTTTTGAAGAGCACCCTCAAAATGTTGACCCTCTTTCCAGAAGACAAATTTTCACAAGGACATGTGAATCAACAACTGAAAGTTCATGCCAAGAATGAGAGGCTTCCATACAGTGTGTTTATGAAACTTATGAGGGTTGCACTTAGTAATTTAAAGGTAATTGTTAATTCTTTTAAGAGCAAGTTTCACACGTGTATCTAAATTCATAGCCATATTCTACACGTAACCATCAGGGGTCGAGAAAATTCTGTAACAGAGTAACCTGGTTAGAGTGAGGCAGGCCGAATTTTGCAAAACTTTGGGGCAACACTTAGTTTCAGTGGATCAACAACAAACAAAAAAAGTCTGCACTGGTTTTTCCCCCAACTTTGTGGTTTAGTGAAATACCACAAAATGAAGTAAAATGGCAAAGAAACAAGCATTTATTTCTTACTGTCTGTAAAATACTAACCTTCATTATGTGCTAAATCATTTTGATTTGCATTTTTAATTGCCCAGAATCAAAATTAAACATCCGTTTGATTTATTATTTCATCCTACTGATGAGTTGCACAATTCCACCGCTTGGAACACTGGCGTTGCGTCGTTTATCATATAGTGCAGCCAACTCACTTTTCGTTTGGGCACCGTCCAGGAAAGTCGTGTGTCTGTTTGCTCTATTGTTTAAAGTATTCTTCGCTGGCGATCTGCCGGTTATTCGCCATAGAAATCGAAGCATTGCTAGCCTCCGGACTGGTTTTCCCTAAGTGTACCTGTTTGAAAACGCCCAACGATTTGCACTCTGCTTGTCGTAAGCATCGGGAGTGTGATTTTCGTGAAAGTCGCTGTGAAATTTGCGAACTGTATGATGAGTGGACTATTAAAAAGATTCTGCATACCTGGAAAAAGACTGATCACAAAAGCGCGAGCAAGAGGCTCGCCGTTGTGAATCTTCTGGTTCTACTTCGAAGGTTACTGTTAAAACTCCTCTCGATCATCGTTTGGATCGTTTAAGTACAGGCATTAATGAGCCGTTGGTGTTGTTATCGGAAGAAACGATTGCGCAACACTGTGGTTCGGCGTTCAGCCTGCTGGTTTGCTGGAAGTGGTGAAGAAGGTGTTTTTCACGCCCTCGGATTTTTTTGCAGGCCAGAAAAGAATCCCCGCTGTCTCCCGGCAACTTGGAAATGGTTGTCTCAGCGGTGCGAAGTGCGCTGAAGGTGGACATGAATTTGTTTATGGATGCAGTCAAGGTTGACATTAACGCTGCAAGTCGTAAAGACATGGACGATCGTTTTTCAGCTTGCGAAGAAAAATTTTTAAGTTTGCTGGGGTGTTTGGTGCTGAGAAAATTAAAGTGCAATCGGTGTCTTCTTAGCCTCCAGCGCTGAAGCTGCGGCTGTGCTGCCATCTATGGACGCGTACCATTCTCCATTGTCTGCTGCCGTGCAGCCTGAAGCGGGGGCACCTGCTGGGGTTAAGAAGTCGAGTGATCTGACTAAAATCAAGAACTCTCATTTAAATAAAGTGTGCAAGGAGCGAAGCAATAAATTGTCAGTGACAGTCCCTGAACAAATGGGTGCGATCGGACCGGAGTTCAGAAGACAGAGCCTTAATGAAAAGAAGTCTGAAAAGAAATCAGGTTCGGCTATGATGCATCGTGAAACAATTGTAGTCGTAGCTCAGGCTCAAAACAACCGTATTGCGAGGAAAGAGTGTTAAAAATGATTGAAAATGTCACTAAATCAAAGCTTTGTTTCTGAGCTGCATAAGAAAATACAAAAGCTTCAGAAAGAAATTGATGTTTTAGCGACGGCGAAGGATCAGAGTAGAAAGCCGTCAATTACTAAACATGCCTCACCACGGCGATCGAGTAAAGATCGAGTTCGCTCGTCGCCAAGGGGTTCTACTAAGTCAAGTGGCAGTGCTCATCGTCACTCTGCCTCGCCAAGGGGCTAAACATGCTCAAGTTGGGGCAAAGTGTCGGTCGCCAGTTTGTCGAGGTTTGCCACGTGTAAGTTCTTCGCCTGTTCCTGTTCATTTTAGACATCGCCGTGGGAGTAATCTGTGTAGTTCCCGTCCGAGACAGGACTCTTCACTGCCTCGCTTTACCTCTCCATTTCTTCGCCATTTCCTTCGCCGGGTTTCGTTTCAGCGTGAATGTCAGTCTCGTCATGACAAGTTTTTGGAGCAGCATCGTTCTAAGTCTCAGCCTCATGATAGGAAGGTTTCGTTTGAGGAAACAAGGAAGTTTCGGAGACCTTCGGATTCGAATTACCTCGACGATTCTGATTTTTTGCCATATCGCGGATCTGCTGGGGCACCCAGGTTCCCCCTCTCTTACGTACGGACTGATATCTTTAACGAAGGTTCAAATTTTGTTCCGTGGGAAATTTTCTCTGCAGTCTTATTTAGACATTTGAAGGATTCCCGGTTTTGTAAAGAGTTTGTGCCTCCGGAGGATAATCCCCTCGATCCCCCTGCGGAACCGTTAGTCAACATGGGAGACGTCCAGCTTTCTTCAATCAACATTCCCCAGTCGGAAGTTGCGTTTCGCCAGCTTCTCAATCAAGAGGCGAGTATTAGGAAGGATGAGAAACCTATCTCTGTAGACAAGCCTTTACCCCCTCTTGATCCGAGACAGTGGAAGTTGTTTTTTCGGTCGTCGTGGAGAGGTGCTTCTTCGAATGGGCGCTACAGTACGTTTGCTGTGGCCGAATACATCATGACAGCACAACCAAAGGAATTAAATTCGACGCTGAAGAAACTTGCGTTTATTTTTGTACCCACCGCATTCTATGAAGAGGATGAGGCAACCCTTAAATGGGCGAGGCGAGCAAATTCTAATGCATTTGTTACAATAAAGTCCGACGGAGGGGGGCGTCAAAATGACTGGCCGTGAATTGGGCGGCGGTGAAATGTCAGCCGTGGAGTTTAAATTAGGGTCGGAAGTCAGTAGAATACGATTGGGGTCAATGCTGAATTCTTGTGAAGTTAACCTACTGCTTAACGAACCACATGGGGAATTTGACGAGGAGGAACGGTCGCGTTGGGCTTGTTTCTAGTCAGACTTGCACCAAGTACTTTAGATTTTCTTAATTTCATCCCAGTATGCTATAGACACACGGTGCCCATGTTGGTCATAAAATTCGATGTACGACATTTCCTATATGCAGCATGTTTGTTCCCTGGTGTTTTATAGTGCGAGCACACTTCCGTGGCATATAGAGCAGTCTTGAAGGTTTGTGAATTGGACATTTTAGTGAGAGTAAAGGCGTACAACCTAGTAGGTCTGTGCGTAAATGGTGTATGAAGCACGGGTGGCAATGCCAGGGATGTGGGCTGGGATGCCACCTGATGATGAACTAAGGAGCTTAACGCTTCAGATTTGGTCATAGAGCATTAAATAAACAATTTAAGCTAATAGGATGTATTTTTGGATGAAAATGAAAATCAATTTATACTACTAAAACGGAGTGTTCTTTGCTGCTCTATTGATTACTGTAAGCAAGAATTTATAGGGGTGGGGAGGAGAATTTGTGACTGAGACCCCATACTGAAACGTCTTTCCATTCCAATTAGTTCCTTCTGAGTTTACAAAGGGCACCACGAGTTTTATATGGGAATTTCTACTCAGTTTTCAGCCTAAAATTAAACTAACCTAAACGAAACTAGCTTGTATTTAATTATTTATTTTAGCTTAGTTGTAATTTAGTTTACTTTAGATTTTGGCTGAAAAATGACCAAAAATTACCAGATGGAACACGTGGCGCCCTCTGAAAACTCTGATGAAATTAATTGGAATGGATCTAGGACATTTTAATAGTGACTTTTTAGAGTTACAAATTCTCCTCCCCAACCCTATAAAGTCTTGCTGTAAGTAACAAAAACATCCAGTAAGTAGGTTAAATGGCCGTTACCTTATTTTTATTTACTTCTTGTCATCAAACTGGAATTTCTGAAATCTGTATACTTTAACCCTACGTCTTCCTTGGATTTACCGCAGAAAGAATGTTGAGTTTTCCCTTTTTTTTGTTTTTGTTTAAATGGTGACTGTTATGGGTGTCGCACAAATTCGAGGTTGATTAACTTTGTGCCACTCCGTAAATCCCCCACTTAGTATGAATTAGACCATTGACTCGGGGTTGTAATTGAGTGTCAGTGGATGAATGTGTTAATAATTGAAAAAATATGCACTGCTTGTTGTTACTAAATTACTAAAAATTTTGCGGATCAATAGTGTATGGCAAAACTTCAAAGTAGTGTATACTTATTATTTTCACGTGTAAGAAAAAAGCGATGCTGTGTGACAAATTTTGTTTATTTTAGGAGGGACCAGGTGTTGCAGAAATGATGGAGGTCCTGGGAAAACAAGGAACACAGGAAAGGCTGAGCCATGCGATTTCTTTGCTCTCTGTTAATTCAGAGTTAAATTCAGAAGTTGAGACTGTACAGAACTTGTCAGAATCTGTGAATCGGTAATAACAATTATTTTTGTGTTTCACACTTTCATTTCTAAGGTAGATAACTTAATAATTTTGAAAAATAAATGTAAGTAGTATTTTTTATTTGTTAATAAATTATGGAAATATACATAAAAAATTATCTTTTTCAAACTGGGCGAATTATGAGAGGCCTACTGCTCTAGCCACAGTGGAAGTTGCTGAATATAATTCGGACCTGCAAGCATCCTGCATACTTAGCAAGTGGAAAGGAAGACCACCAGTGGGGTATGTGGTCTTCCTTTCCCTTTAACTTACAACCCAAGATTTTGTTTTCAATTGTCGGTGTATTTTTTGTTTTGTTTTAAGCTGATTATATGTGCCAGAAGAAATACGAATATAAATAATAAATTGAAAAAAGTATGTTTTGGGACTTGTATAAACTACTGAAGCCTTAAAACCATTTCAGCAAGTTGCTATAACAGCCTGACGTTGCACCGCAACCAGGTGTGAGGGAAGCCTGTAACTACTGTTGGATTATTTTTCCTTGTAAAGGACAATCAAGTAATACACATTGTGAACTACTACATTTTGTAAATTATCATGTCAAGAAGGTTGAGGAAAATATAGGGCAGGCATCTGCTGTCATTGGTTAAATAGTGTGAATTGCTAAATCATTAAATACATACAACAGATAAAGCGAAAGAATTTTAAAAAATCAAATTCGTACTTTGTTTAATTAACCACTTTAACTCCATGATGTACAATACGTGCGTCATGGCATAGCATTCTGTAGTACCATGACGTAGATAGCTTACGTCATGGTTATAATTATCTCTAGATAATAATTTATGCTGCTGTGCTGCATCCAAACTGTTTGTTGAAAGAGTGGTACTGCTAGCATTTGTTTTGTAACAACTTTGCTCAGTTGATGGCACTGTAAGATACACAATTCACAATATTTGCATCTGCATACAAAATGACGTGCCCCATCATTGCCTGTTTGGCTGGCGTGGTCGTGTAAAAGCTCAAATTCTTTATCAGTTTTAGGCAGTGTCAGACAATCTGTGATCGGTAACGGATTTAGGTGGGTGCGCTGGGTGTGACCGCACTACCCTTCGGTGTTAAAAAAAAGCTTTTTGGGAAAAAAAATTGTCCACTCATTTTTGCGTTAACCTTCAAAATTGTTTGTTTACGTGCCCGCGAATGACAAAAAGGAAGAAGGTGATAAATTAATGGGTCTTCAACTTAACCCCAAGGGGATCACTCTGGTGAGTCACCTTCTTCCCAGTAAGAAGCCCCACACGTAAGTAGATAAGAAAGGGTAGGATTAAGGCATGGCAGCAATTATTAGTATCCTTATGATTATACAACTGCAGTTCAAATCTTGCCATCCAGTTAGGCAGAGCATTGTTCAAACCAAAGCCCAGCTACAAAAAGTAACCAACATGAAGAGAAAGAAAAGCGTACAGAACTCGAACGTATTTAATTATTTTGCACAACTTCCGAAGCGCAACAGCAGTCTCCACAGAAGCAGTAGCTACACTATGCCGTGAAGTGGAACTGCTTTTAAAGAAACAGACCTCGATTAAACGAGCTGCAATGTGATGGTGAACGGAGGATGTAACTCAGCTGCAGTTAGCTCATGCCAGAGCCCCACTCTTGATGATGGCGTATACATAGGCCATTTCTAGTTGCCGTGAAAATATACATTACCTTTTTTAAAGCATTTCTCTTCTCCAAATGCTGTTTAATCTAGAAATTAAATCGAAGATATCCTTCACGTCGCTACCTACTGCGCAGCCTCCTCATATAAACCGAAGCGGAGCATTATGCTCACCTTTTCTTCTCTACGACGCACGCTGTTTACATCGCTTCACAAAGAGAAACTCAGTTCCCAGTTACCTCTACGGTTCCCGATTACCTCTCCGATTGACGTATCATGCCTAGAGCAAAAGGCACTCCCAAGGACGGGTCTTCGATCCGCCCTCCACGATCTACCTCTCCGGTTCCCCTGATGCAACCGGCTTCCGAAGCTGTTGAGGTCTTAGAACTCACAGCGGATCATGAGCCTCTCGATTCCCAGTTACCGCTGACGATTCCCTTTCTCTCGGAACTCTCGGTTCCCCTTCAACCACACGATGCTGTGACCTCTTCCCCGATTCCTTGTCGCCAACCTGCTGCAAAACGTGACCTACGCTCCCTCAGCGAAGAACTTGCCCATGCTAAGGAAGCCTATGCCAGGCTCAAATTACAAGTCAAGACTCGCCGAGCTGCTGCTAAGGCGGTGTCTTCTGCTCAACTCATGCCGCTGGATCTGTCTTCTTGTTCCTCTCACAGCGGTCGATCCGCTCCACCTTGTGCTAGTGGTCCCCTTTCCAATTCTCAAGTGCACAGCCTTATAGACTCTTTCCTTTGCACCTTCAAGCGCAAGATGCCTCCGATTACACCTCAAATTGGGTAGGCAACGTCCCAAAGCGACACTGTCCTGACACCGCTGGTCCATCTCACCAGGTTACCGATCTGCCTCCAGCGATCCCCGTTCCAGTTGCCGATCCCGTTCAAGATCCTTCGTTTCTAGGGGACGAGTACCATGATTCCTACTTCTCACCGGATCCATCCGTACCAGAACAGGAACCATCTTAGGCGATCCTGATCCCTCTGATATTCCTCTCCCTGAACTCCTCGAGACAGTAGTGGGAATTGTTCCCGATTGCTTCTTATACAAGCCTAGCCCTACTTCCGATGCTTCTTGCAAGAATCGAGGCCTCGTTATGGGTTTGGTCTGCGTGACCAGGCTCCTCACCAGCCTCCACTATTAGGACAATTGACTACGTTCCTCACAACCCTCCTACGAAACGGGGGGGATCCTCTTGGGGAAGGGTGCACCCCTCGAGTTGGATAAGGAACTGCCACCTCCTAGGCCGGGCCGCGAATCATTTTTCTTTCGCCCCATCGGAGAAGGGACTGCCAATCCTCTCAACTTCAACACTTACCCTGAATCGGAATTCCTCACAGCAGACACTAAGCTTGACTTCGGTTCGGCCCTATTCCTTCCTCGACGAGCCGCGGTTCCCGTTTTCGTTCTACGAGATAATGACCATCTCTTACGCCTTGAGCTTCGTGCCGCCTCACAAGCGGATGTCCTTAGTACGGCCGCCAACGCTCTCTGTGAACGACTATACACCGATCCACCTGCTGACACCCGACAACTAGGTTTCCTCATTAACCAGGTCTCCAAGAAGAGCTGCTTCGCTACCTACCATGCCATGAATCGGTTTACTAGGGCTCTATTTAATTCCACACTCATCACCTCTTAAGGAACCAGCCCATCCATGAATCTTATTGCCTTTTTAGGGGACTCATTCCGAAGGCTGCACTCCATTTAGACGTCTCCCGGAAACCACGTCCTAGTCGTAATTGATCCTTCCAGCAATTACGAACCTCGAACCCCTCCTCGTTCAGATCCCCCAAAAGATGATTGGGGTACCAAGAAACCTTCATCGTCCTCCTCGGTTCCCTTTCCACGATCCTCATCGCCCTTTCCACCACGTTTTCAGGGACTTGGCCGAGCACAATCCCTGGGACTATCATCTACTGCCGAACGACGTCAACGTCAATCACCCTCCCGATCCCGCTCCCGAAATCGCAACACATATTGACATTACCTCCCCCCCACAAGCTGTGGGAGGTCGTCTTCGTTACGACGCCAAAGTTTGGCAATCGGTGACATATCGGATCCCGTATTCCTGTCTATCATTCTAAATGGATTCAAACCAAAACTCTCATCTCGCCCCCCACTACGAAGCCCGCCATGGGAATCAGAGATGCCGGCGTCTGCCGCATTCCGTGCAGAGATTCATTTCCTACTTCAAAAGGCTGCGATTCATCTTGTACCACCTCCCATCAGTCCCGGGTTCTGCAGCAGCATTTTTCTTTGCCGAAAGAAATCAGGCGGTTCACGACTGATTTTCAATCTTCGACCACTCAATCAGTGCATGACGAACCCACATTTTCAAATGTATTGTTGGTTTTCATCAATACGGGACTCCCTGATTCTCAACGATTGGACGGTCTCCTTGAACCTAGCCGACGCTTACCTTCACATCCCCCTTCATGCCTCTGTTCACCACCTATTTCGGTTTCTTCACGACGGTTCCATTTACGAGTTTCTCTGCCTTCCGTTCGGCTTAAATGCTGCCCCTCGAATCTTTCCATAGTGCTTCGACCGATCCTAGTGTATCTACATCAACAAGGGATTCGCATCCATGTTTTCCTCGACGATTGCCTATTACCTCACCCCGATCCCACGACCCTCTCCGCCAACATTCACGTCGTCGTGTCTCTTTTTCACCACTTAAAACTAAGTATCAACCTCGCCAAATCAAGACTTGTGCCATCCCAGTCTTTTATCTTCCTCGGAGTATTCTTCGATCTTGACCAAGTGTAACGGCGGACGCTACGACGGCTGTGGTGCTTGTAATGCCCCCGACATCATTGGTTGACACGGAGTTTCAGTTTAAGGTTTTGCGGTGGTTATAACGACTTTTACGATATAAGCACAGTTTGGGCTACTGTCCCAGCATGGGGAATGAAGCGTCGGTGTCCTAATTAAAGGGGCCTAACCTTAACACTACTGGTAATCACTGCCACCAACGGTGGAAATTAGTTAACTGTTTAAAGGAGGATAAAACTAAAAATGAGCTACATATTTATTTTACACTCAAACAATTAATCGGCTAGTAAACGAACTGAAGTTTAAAACTCCTGGTTTTATTTTATCAACAGTAATATATAAAGGGTACTTTACATTTATGTTTACTTGAACAGCTTTTGAATAAAGTATTAAAAGCAACTAAGCTTGAATTTACAACAAGAAATTCACATGTTCAGACAAAACGACAACTTGTGTTTTGAATAAGACTCAAATTTTCAGATTAGAAAAAGTAAATACTGAGTGCTCTTGAAGACACCTGCAAAATTGAACAGCCTCGACTAGTTACAATTTGTCTGACAGTTTGTTTCAACAAGCTTGAAGATCAACCGTCCCACAGTTTTGTTTCTAAGTGCTTTAGACAAAAGATCAAACCTCCCATAGTTTTTGTTGCTAAAAAACTCCTCAAATTATAAAAGCCTCGGCTTAATTATAAAGTAAACATTGAAGTTATGTTTCCAGTGAATCTTACACAAAGATCAAACCGTCCATGGTTTACAGTAAAAATAAATTTAAACTAAACAAGAAAGAGTTTTGGTTTCTGGTAAGAGAACCACTCTGACGTTAATAGGGGTGGGGGACCAGAAATGCCGATGGCGTCACCACCCATAATTTTCTCTAGCTAGAGTTTAAGTTAAGTTTTGAACTATGAATTTAGAATTAGGGGGTCCTAAATTAAACTTTCAAAAGCTAAACTATAAACATACGAACCACTACCATTTTGCCCGGCATGGCATCCTCGGACGTGACGTCTCCACTCCCGACTGGCGTGACCCTTCTAGCTTTAAGATCTGTGAGCTGTGCTGTGCTGTAGAGGGAGGGCAACTGGGGCTTTTTATGCTGGAGCAGCGGATTTTGGTTGCAAAAGTGTGGACGCCGAGGTGAGCTACGGGGGTCTGATTGGTGGAGGGCCAGGAGAACAATGGAAAAGTCGGCAGAGCAAATGGTTTTGGTGCAGAGCCGCTTGGAGTGACTGGGGCATGGAAAAACAGGCCAAATTGAGTTTGACTCAAGTGAACTTTGGGAAAAGGCCTTTGCATTAAAATATTGACTGTGAATTGAATATTTACAGGAGTACTTTGTGAAATGGCTCATGTTAAAGCTTAGTAGTTTGGCTTGGGTAATGAATATGCAGT
>JAHWFP010065130.1:13063-26612 GCA_023313725.1 Lithobius niger
CATGTTAAAGCTTAGTAGTTTGGCTTGGGTAATGAATATGCAGTGTTACACACCCCAACTAGATTTTTTTTGGGGGGGGGGGCGGAGTTTTAATACACAGGTCGACTTTGGTTGGTTTTGGGAACAGATCTTTGCAAGATAATTCGTATTAATTGAAGGAAAAGCTAGTTATTGCATTCGGATGGATGGTCACTGTCGGAGGAGACGGTTCACCGGAACTGCTCACAGAGCAAAATTATTTACACAAAAATTCGTGTCCGTGAGAATGCCGATATCGAATTGTTGTTGGACTAATGGTAGCGTTTCTGGGGGCAAAAGAATATATAAAAGGTTAAATATACTAGCTTAGATAAATGCTATAACACATTAATTAAGTTGGATGTTTTAACTGCTGAAGCAGAAAGACGGAGTTTAGATCTTAGGTGGACATTTTCTATAACAGTGGGGATTCTTCAACTTCAAATAAAAAATATTGTCTAAGTGTCTGTATCCACGTTTATGTGAGGGTAAGTACCAATTAAGGAAGCCCCTCCTAATTCACAACTAAGCTAGTGTTGTGGGCTTTTTGCCCGAAAAGAATAATGAAAATAAAATACAAATGTACAACGATTTTTCAATAATGGCGGCCATGATGGAGGAGCGCTACGGTTGGTTTGGAGAGATTTTCAAATGGCTGTAGTTATTTTTCTAGGATGAATTTCTGGATTCGGCTTTCCCCAGTCAGTAGCTGGAGTGTGTGGCTATTAAATGGTGAAAAGTTTGGCCATTTTAGTCCATTATTGACGAAACGGCTGGGGGGAGAAGACCGAGATCTTTTTGCGTTTTTGTGCGCTCAAGAAAAAAAAATTGTTCGTCGGGAAAACGAAGGTTTTTCGGCGGCCTGCTATTACACAAGCCACAGACATGCTGTCTCCAGAAATAATAGAAACTCGCCTTTCTTCTCTACGGATCTGTCTTCGCCAACCGCATCATACGTTTTGCGACCTTGCTTCAATCATAGGCACCATCGATTCATTCACAGACTTAGTCCCGTACGGCAGATGGATGGCGAGACCACTCCATCATTACTGACTTGCTCAATGGGGCAACCCTCAAGAGCCCATACTCTTGCCACCCCGAGGAATCGATCCCTCCTTCCCATTCACTACGATCAACTGGTGGATGGACATCACAAACCTCACTGCTTCGGTTCCCCTCCACAATCCACAAACCGGTTCCCCAAATTCACCTGTTTACAGACACGTCCTTGACAGGATGGGGCGCCCACATCGACGGCCTAACAGCGTCCGGCACTTGGGGAACCGAGTTAACCGACCATATCAATCTCCTGGAGCTACGCGCGGTTCTCCACAGCCTGCGGCACTTCCAGCACTATGTCCTAGGTCGTATAGTCCAGGTGCACATCGACAACACCACTGCTGTTGCTTACCTACGGAAAGGTGGCGGAACACAATCCCTATCTCTCCATCACGTAACGTCCAAAATTTTCCAGTTTTGTATTCAACAGCGAATTTGCCTGCTCCCACTCCACATCCCCGGCAACCTGAACGTGATTGCCGATTCCCTATCCCGCTCGACTCCACCAAACAATCTGCAACATCCTTTTCAGCCTTTGGGGACGTCCCATGTTGGATCTCTTCGCAACCCGTCTCAATGCCAGACTTCCACAGTTTGTCAGTCCCCTTCCCAATCCCCGAGCATGGGCGGTGGACGCCCTCACTCTCAACTGGAATCACCTATTCGCCTATGCGCCTTTCCGCCTCCACGACTACTACCCCTTGTCCTACGCAAGATCGCCATCTCTACCGGCCGATTGCTGCTCATAGCTCCAGACTGGCCAGTGGCGGCCTGGTTCCCGTTAATACTAGACCTCCTCATCGATCTTCCTCGATCACTGCCATTAATACCGAATCAACTTTCCCAAGCCATGACATCTATCCCACACCCGAACCCTCAAGCACATCGTCTTCACGGGTGGCTACTATCATCGAACTCCTTTGAACATCAGGAATTTTTGAAGACGAGGCCGTTCACATTGCCTCTCGTGCCGTCCGCGCATCTACCAACAAAATTTACGACAGTCACTGGCGATGCTGGCTTCGTTGGTGTATCACAGAACAAGTTAATCCTGTCGATCCCCCTATGTCACAATTACTCCGCTTCTTAACTTCAATATTCAAGAGTGGCCTACGAGGCTCTACAGTCCTCGTTTACCGATCCGCCGTGAATGGTGTCTTCCGAGCAGCAGGAAGTCACAATCTTTTTACCGATTACCCTCTTTAATCCATTCCTTCCAAATGGACAGGCCACGATTGCGTCGACAGTTCCCCGACTGGGATCTGTCCATTGTTATATCTGCCTTGCTGTCCCCTCCCTATGAACCCATGGGGTCCTCTTAACTTAGCCACCTCACCAGGAAAACGGTGTTTCTTGTAGCCCTTAAAGCCTGTCTTCGCTGCTTTATCAGCCACCGCCTCCGATCGCTTTTTTCTAGACAACTATTCTGGTGTTTCGTTGACTCCACATGCATCATTCCGTGCGAAGACTCAGAAACCCACCGAACAGACAAAACCATTCATCATTCCTTCTCTTTCTAATATCTTGGGTGACGACCAGGAAAGAGCCTTGTGTCCGGTTCGAGCTATCCTTTTCTACCTCAAAGCATCCAAACCAATCCGGAAGGACCGAACTTAACTATTCGTTCCCTTCAACAATAGAAGTGGTTTAACCTCCACCCGCATGATTGCCACCTGGCTCAAATCTGTCATCGTTCAAGCATACGAAGCCCTTGATATCAACTGCTTAACGGAAGGGATCCGAGTAACAGTGCACGAACTCCGTGCTATATCTACTTCCTGGGCTCACCACAGCAATATTCCGATTACTGACATCATGCAAGCTGCATCCTGGCGAAGTCCCACCGTTTTTACATCTCACTACCTCCGAGATATGTCCCATTAAGCTGATGGGCTGTATTGGCCCCTTTGTTGCGGCTGAACGCGTACTCTAACCCCTTTTGATCATTTGTTTTCCGTGTTGGGAACCGCTCGCTACCTAAGGGAACTTGGTCAGATGGTGCCTGCCGCCGTGACGAAATCGGTGGAATGCTTTAAAAAAAGGTAATGTATATTTTCACGGCAACTAGTAACATCAAATACCAGCATTACCTGGTTGATTTTGGTTTCTATTGCCTCCTGAAAATATACATTACCTTGCTTCCCTCCCTCCTCCCCTCTTGTTGCCATCAGGGCACAATAGAGGTCCGAAAAGGTGAGCATAATGCTCCGCTTCAGTAAGCTGCCTCCTCATGTATAAACCGAAGCGGAGTATTATGCTCACCTCTTCGGACCTCTATTGTACCCTGATGGCGACAAGAGGGGAGGAGGGAGGGAAGCAAGGTAATGTATATTTCTTAACTTCCTGCAAATACTTACCTTCAGTAATATTGCTAAAACCACCTTTTTACGCTATTTACTGCTCGCTTATGAACTAAAAACCCCATTTTTTATGTTCTCCCTAAGCTTTTCTCCACTGCCGCCAGGTGGCGGTGCACGTCCTTACCGACGTCAGCACCCCCACTAGTCCAACCGCATCACTTTTTCGAGTACTCCATCGTGGATGGTTGTGCGAGTTCTTACTGCGTGCTTCGCGAATTAACCAACGCGTATTATGGACTACAACAACGGACTTCGATGTCAAGAAGTGGATCCGACGAGCGGCTTATTGGGAAGCAGCACGGTGGGAACAGGATCGAAGCACGGCAACGGTCGGTAGACGGTAGGCTTAACGGATACGGCCATGTCGGCGGTGTTTTTTGGTCGGCCTGTCGTTGCCGAGGGCAAAATGGCGGCCGAGAATGAAGCTTTTGTGATTAGTGGTTACGGAGGCGTCGTTGCCTCCCGTTCTTCCCCGTGATGTTGTTCGTGTTGAAATACCATTTTTTCATGCAGATGGTGATTTGTAGAGTGAGCCAGTGGAGTTGTCACCGTCCCGCAAGGCAGGTCTGTGCCGATCCGATGGCGGGCGTTAGGTGAGCGACCGACAGTGGCGGTAAGTTGAAAAACAGTAGTGTTGAGAGGCTGAATAGGAAGACCGCTCCCGGGGGGGGAAATAGCGGTGCGGTTCCTACACTGAGTGGTAAAAAGCCGGCCACGGGCGCTGTCCGTGGTCTGACTATCCCAGCAAAAAAAAAAAAAAGAAAGTTGCAAGTGCCGCGTTTGGACATAATTGCAACGCTGGTTGAGCCGAGGGGTGCGAATTGAGGGCGGTTTTTAACCGGACCCACGCTGTCGCCACTGGCAACATGCGTAGCACCATCGGCGACACTCAGTAGTCAGGAGTAGCTACTAGACGCTGATGCAGCGGGACACATTGTCGCCATTCTGTAGCCAGTTGTCACCAGGGAAAGTAGCTGTATGACGCTGACGCAGCGGGACACATTGTCGCCGTTCTGTGGCCAGTTGTCACCAAGGAAAGTAGCTGTATGACGCTGACGCAGCGGGACACATTGTCGCCGTTCTGTAGCCAGTTGTCACCAGGGTAAGTAGCTGTATGACGCTGACGCAGCGGGAGACATTGTCGCCGTTCTGTAGTCGGTTGTCACCAGGCTAAGTAGCTGTTATGACGCTGACGCAGCGGGACACATTGTCGCCGTTCTGTAGCCAGTTGTCACTTCGAGGGTGTCACATGTCGCCGGTGAGCGTGGCTGCTATGACACTGGCGCGGCGGGACCGATTTAAAAAAAAAAAAAAAACCCGTCGCCAGGTGTCGCTGCACAGTCGTCATGTGTCGCCAACGGTATGGTGAGTGTCTCCATGGGCGTTTGCCCATAGGCCTATGTGTTTGTGGTATGTTGGTTGTCGGGGGTATGTTTACATTAATCATTAATGCCTCTACATTTCTTTGGTCCTGGAATGGCAGCTGCGTTGGCTCCTACGGTGTGCATCAAGACGTGGTCTCACTGGAGTTTGGAAACTTGGACGGTTAGTACAATGGGTTTGAAGTAGGGTTCTCCCCCCTCCTTTTGCCTTCGACTGTATAAACCAAAGCGGAGTATTATGCTCACCTCTTCGGACCTCTATTGTACCCTGATGGCGACAAGAGGGGAGGAGGGAGGGCTTCCTTGGGTCCTTGGCTGAGTGGGGGGGTGAATCTGATGCCCTTTGGGGTCTGGCCGCTATATGCGGTCGCACGGGGCCACTATTCCCGATTTTTTTTTTGCGAGTCGCAAACCAGTTGTATTGTGTATGCGTTGTTGTCTCATAAGGTCAAACCAAAACATGTGAATGGAGCTGTAGCTTGTTCATCTGGCTCGAGTAAGAGTTCCTTTGGCTCAAGTATGAATCAGAAGGGGGACTTTGAAGTACATGTTGAAGTTAAATCCAATAAGTCGGTTTCTGTGGAAACCTGGCACTTGAGGTTCGGTCATCAGCATAAATTGGGCCTGATAAATTTACATAACTCCAAGGTTGTACGTGGCATACAAGTGGGAGGAAGCCTAACTCTCCTCAGTGTGAGGTCTGCAAGGTAACCAAATCGACTAGGGCCAGTTTTCAGGGTATTGATGCTATGCAGAGTAAGGAGCCCCTCGAGCTCCTTCACATGGATGTTTGGGGACCAGGTCGCACGGTATCCTTGGGTAATTGTAGATATGTGCTTACTTTAATTGATGATTATTCTTGTTATGCATGGGTGTTTCCGATCGCTCAGGAAAGCGACGTGTTTCAAACGTTTGTTGCCTTTCGTGCCAGAAGTGAAAGACAATTTAGCCTCAAAATTGTAAACGTTCGCACGGACCGAGGTATGGAATTTTGTTCAGGTGAATTTTGTGATTATCTATGTAGGTTGGGTATCAGGTACCAGCGAACCAATGCCTACTCACCAGCTATAGCTGGAATCGCTAGTCGATTTAACCGCACGTTGTTAGAGGGATACGTGCAATACTTCACGAGACTTCTCTGCCACGCAATCTTTGGGCGAAATTTGTATGTACGTTCACCTACCTGAGGCATAGGTACCCTCACTCATAATTAGGCTTTCATAATTAGGCTTTAAGATCCCTTGTACATTATTGTTTGATCGAGGTGTATCAGTCAGACATTACGAAGACCTGGTGCAATGTGTTATGTACACTTTCATAAGCCGGGAAGGGATACCCTTGACGTTAAGGCTGGGAGGGGGTATTCATTGGCTATGCAGTAGACACAGTAGGATATAGAGTGTGGAATCCCCAAACTAACTTGGTCATTGAAACTTGACATGTAAAAGTAGATGAGGATGAGTTATGGGGAAGGGAGAAAAGGTCCTTGCAGTATAGGCCTCAGAGTGTGCCCAAACCCAGTCTAAGTGCAACTAAATTTAACTGTGGAAAGGGACTTAGTTCGGGTACAGTCGGAATCAGATGGTAATTCTAGTGTAGAAGCAGAAGATAAGACTGGGGCCCGCTAACCATTGAAGAAGTTCCTCCACGACCATTCATTCGTAGTAATAGTGTAGGCTCCTCCCCCAAATTGGCTCCTTTAGATTATCAGAATTGGTGAAGGGAAGAAGTAGTCCATCAGACGGGGCAAAAGTAGGTTAGATGTGTACTATCACACCCCAGATGGAATTATGTTCCGCAGTGTTAATGATGTCAAATAATGTTGTATAGAACGGGGATGTCAGTTTGAACCACTGTTCGATTTTAGGGGTAGACAAACACCTGATCTCGAAAATGTATCCACTAGTGAGCCGGATTGTCCTGTTGATTTCAGTGATGCTGCGGCATACGTGTGTATTGTTGGGCCAATTAACTATGAAGAAGCCATTGCCTCTCCTCACAAGTGTGAATGGGAACGGTCCATGGGAGACGACGTTACGTCCTTTAAGAAAAGAGGGGTATATATAGAGGTTAATGTAACTAAAGATATGGAAGTAGGGATGTAAATGGATATACACGGTAGAAAGAAAAAAAAAAAGAATACCGACGGAAGTGTTAGACGCTTCCGCTCCCGACTAGTAGCTCGGGGGTTTCGTCAAGCAAGCGGCGTGGATTTTGATGGGGTATTCAGCCCAGTTGTGAATTTTGTTTTAGGTTAGAGTCTTTTATGTATTATTGGTATCCATTCTGAAGTGGACAAATGTTGATTTGGATATCCAGTGTGCGTAGCTTTGTGGTACGTTGGATCGCAAAAGCTTCATGAAAGTCCCCAAAGGATTCAAACCTGTGTTTCACCATGGTACGGTGTGGCTATTGCAAACAGCCGTATATGGTCTTCACCAAAGTGGGTGACTATGGTGGGAAGAACTTGAAAAGCCATTAGTGATGACGGGATTTTCTAAGTTCTTGGGGCTTACCTGTGTTTATCATTTTGGTTAGATGCAGTTTTATTGTTTTATGTGGATGTTTTGCTTTTGACAAGTGCGAAACGAATACGGTTTCAGCAAGCGAAATAGCAGAAACGTCTGCTTGTTTGGGGCTCCATTCTACTGAATGGCTGACACCCAGGCCTGGGACAATAATATTAAATATTGATATTAAATGTTTTGCTTTTGTTTGCCAGAAACTAAACTTTTAGAGCAAATGTAGTAACGTTGCTTGAATCCTAATTCGAACTCACGTCTTTAGAAGTAAAAACCCTATTAGGTGTTGACTTCAAAAAAATTGATGGCATGACAGTAATTCATCAACAGTCTTACTTTTCACAACTCGCAAAGAGGTATGACGTCGATGAAACGTGTACGGTGCGTGTACCAGTACGTGTGCCAGTTCATGTCTGCAGGTACTGGTGTTCAAACGAAGCGAGACGAAGATGAGACGAGTGTATATTTCCCATACAGGTCACTAGTAGGAAGTTTAGGAGAAGCTAAAAGAAATCTCCGTCGGGCCACAGCTCTTTCACCTGCCCGAAACTCTCCATTAGACCTCTCTTCGAACTCATCATGCCTGGGCCGCAGTGTCACACGTAGCGAGGTACATGACATCGTCCTCAGCGCCATCCGCACAATGAAAGACAACCTTATGCCACCGCCATCGTGCACGTCCTCCGCCCGTCATGCCCGCACTCAAGATTGGGTTGCCTCCACTTCGAGCCATGAAAGCCACAAACGATGTGCTCCTTCCCCTTCGGGTGTCTTGAAAAAAATGAAGGACCTCCCCCCACCCACTACTCAAGACCCTTCGCTGCCTGAACTCTCTACAACGCCGGCCGTCCAAACAGTCCCTTCATCCGCCACCTTCCCGACGCCTGAAAGAAGGATTCATTTCCCGGACGAGGACCGGGACCCGACTTTGCCTCTCGCTGTGCTTCTCAAGACAGTCGAAGAGACCGTTCCAGATTGTTTCCTTTTTAAAACATCACAATCGGTAGATGCACCAGTCATTAATCGTGGCTTGAAGACGGGGTTCGGCTTTGCCCTTCGGGACAAAAATGACAAACCACGTAACCTTCTTGGCCAATCAACTCTTCTTCTAACGTGCCTTCTTCGCAACGAAGGCTCCCTCTTCAGCAAGGGTGACCCACCTCATTCTGGATATGGAACCCCCTGCTCCACGTCCAGGCTGTGAAAACAGCTTCTTTCGTCCCTTCGGCGACGGAGCCACAAAGCCAAATAACTTTGATACTTATCCCGAATGTGAGTTCCTGTGCAGTGAGGTCAAGATGGACTTCAGCTCCGCTCTTTCCATCCCCAAGAAGTCTGACATCCCAACTTTTGTTCTCTTCGAAAATGACAAAAGGTCTCCGACTAAGCCTTCGAGCTACTTCCCAGGCCGACATCCTTAACACTGCGATCAACTCCCTGTGTGAGAAACTCTCTGCAGATTCAAGCCCGGAAGAGATACGCAACCTTTCATCCCTAATCTCGCAGCTCTTTCAAAGGGCAAGCTTCGCAACTTACCACTCCTTAAACTGGGCAACCAGGGCCCTTTTTAACAACACTCTACTCCTTTGGGAAATAGCCCTTTCGTCCGCCAACAACCTTAACGTTTCCACCCGTCACTGTTTCCGTAACCAACCAATTCATGAAGCGGACACCTTATTTCGTGGTCTCATCCCGACTTTGCCCCCACACTTAGACATATCAAGGAAACCAAAACCGCAAAAACAAATCCCTTCTTCCAATCGTCTCTTTCAGAAAGGCAGACAGACTATTCCCCACCCTTCAAACGAATGGAACAAGGTTACAACGACAGCCCTGGCTCGTACGAATGAAAACACATCCTTTCAGCCAAGAAACCAACAGCCCTTTCGGCCCGACTTCTCTCGCTCCTGCTCCAGCCAAAGGATCCAACAGAAGCGAGCCGCAACTCCCGTTCACAGAAGCCGCCACTCCTCACCAGGGGGCAGGAGCTCCTTTAGCAAAAATCAACAATGACGCCTCTCGCCTTTCCTGCCTTCCAGTTGGCGCAAGACTCCACTACTTCTTCCTGGCCTGGCAAGATCTTAACCACAACACGGAGGTCCTTTCAATCATCAAACATGGCTTTCGTCCAACACTCTTAGTTCAACCTCCACTAAAAACCACCCCACCGTGGACGTTTTCCCCTCCGACCACAGAATCCCTTACGTTCAAAGTCTCAGAACTCCTTCGCAAAAGTGCAATCAAAGTATGCCACAAACCAGGTCCAGGTTTTTACAGCTCCATATTCACCCGACCAAAGAAGTCAGGAGGCTCCCGTCTAATCTTCAATATGAAACCTCTCAACAAGTACATTCACAACGATCACTTCAAAATGGTAACTCTTGAATCCATTCGCCTTTCGTTTAAACAGGATGACTGGACAGTCTCGATAGATCTCAAAGATGCCTACCTTCACGTCTTCCTTCATCCGGCAATCACCCACCTCTTCCGCTTCATTTACGACCGAAGGGTCTACGAATTCCGCTGCCTTCCTTTCGGTCTGAATGCCGCACCCAGAATCTTCACGATGATTTTAAAACCAATCTTGGCAAATCTTCACCAACATCAAATCCAGACCAGTGCATACCTAGACGACTGGGCCCTCAACAACCTGAACCCCCACACCCTGAAACTCAACAGAGACAAGACCATCTCCCTGCTAAACCATCTGGGCTTCGGAATGAACTACGCAAAGTCACGCCTTTCACCCGCACAAACGTTCACATTCCTCGGAGCTTCCTTCAATCTACTATCGGCAAAGATCTCGCCGTCACCAGACCGGATCGAGGATCTCCTTCAACACATCCGTCTCTTTCGCAATCAAGCTGACTTCACTCCCAGGAATTAAACTCTCTCATAGGAAGGATGGACGCAATGGCGAACCTCATCCCCTACGGCTGATGGATGGTCAGACCCTTTCACCACCACCGGATAGACAACTGGTCCATCAACCAAAAACACTCTGACAAACCGGTTCCGTTCAACAGCGACTTTCCCTTCGATAACTCTCCTATAGTGGTCTGATGTCGCAAACCTCTCGAAGACACTTTCCCCTCCATGAACCACCGCCCGATCTTCTCATCTTCACAGATGCATCCAAAACCGGTTGAGGCGCACACCTAAACAACCTGGAAGTTTCCGGTCTCTGGCCAACATCCTGCAAAGACCACATCAACATTCTCGAGCTCCGAACAATCCTACTAGCCCTTCGACACTTCCTTCCTGTAATCCGAAACAAGGTGATCCAGGTCCAAGCCGACAACACAACAGCCCTGGCTTACATCAGGAAGGAAGGGGGAACAAAATCAAGATCCCTTCACACCATAACTTCCGAAATGTTCAACCTTTGCATTCTACACAACATCACCCTACTGACACTTCACATTCCAGGCAACAGAAATGTGATTGGCGACTCTCTCTCTCACGCCGGAATCCACCGACGGGCGAATGGTGCCTCAAGAAGTCCATTTGCGAATCTCTCTTCACCATTTGGGGCACACCAATGGTGGACTTGTTCGCCACGAAGCACAATGCCAGACTTCCCTACTACATCAGTCCGATCCCGGACGAAGGAGCAATAGCCGTGGACGCCCTGACGTTCCCATGGCACAACCTGTTCGCCTACCTTTTTCCCCCATTCAAACTATTTCCTCAAGCCCTTCAAAAAATAAAAGAAAGCCAGAGCCAGAGCTCCTAATAGCGCCCCTCTGGCCATCAGCAGCCTGGTTTCCTCTCCTTCTAGACCTAGTGGTCGACACTCGAAGAAGTCTACCCCTTCTACCAGATCTTCTATCACAACAGATAGGATCGAAACTACACCCAAACCTTGCAAACCTCAACTTACACGGGTGGCTACTATGGTCAAACTCCTCAAAAAGGCTAGAATTAATCAGGAGGAAGCCGAACGTATCGCCTCTAAAGCAACGAGAGACCACCAACCCCATGTACGACAGCAACTGGTCCAAATGGATTTGTTGGTGTATCACAAACCACATTAATCCAATCGACCCCCCTCTACGCGACCTCCTGAGGTTTTTTACCGACTTGTTTAACATCGACAAACTAAAAGGTTCCACAATCTTGGTCTACCAATCCGCCCTTAATTCAGTCTTCAGAGCAGCAAGCAACACCAAATTACTAGATGACTACCAGCATTACTTCGATCTTTCGAAAACGAACGACCAACAACCCGACGAACCGTAACCGACTGGGACCTTTTCCTCGTTTTACAATCCTAGATGAAAGATCCATACGAACCAATGCAGGACAGCTGTCTTCATCTCATGACCAGGAAAACCGTCTTCATTTTAACCCTGGCAGCTACCCTACAATGCTCAGAAATCCAAGCCCTTTCAGCAGACCCAACCTACTGCATCTTCGGTCCAAACACTACACCCAAGACCATCCTTCAGAGCAAAAACTCAAAAACCCTCCGAACCGTCAAAACCAATTACATTTCGAGGCCTATCCAACATCGTAGGCAGCGAACCAGATCGCCTCCTCTGTCCAGTTCGAGCACTACGCTTCTACTTAGCCCGCACACAACATGAGGACATCCACAAAGGCAGAAACCAAATTTTTCTCCCAGTTCACCCACAAACTGGTGTAACTTCAGCCGCCATGCTATCCCGTTGGATTAGAAAAACTATTGAGGCAGCTTACGACAAACAAGAGGAGAGCAAGAGCATGAGAGTAACGGCACATGAGGTTAGAGCGATCTCCACATCATGGGCCCACCATAACGCCACCCCAATCGAAGAAATCCTGGCAAGACTACACCGGCTGGGACCAATCGTCACAGCCAGAACCGTGGTCAAGCCCCCTTAAGCACTCAGAACGAAGCAGAAGCAAGCCATCCATGAAGGAAGCAAGACTCGAAACAAACGGTCCTTTTCAGGACCACCAATCCCTACGAAAAAGATCCAAATTCCTGTTTCCACACTGTTCTGAATAAAGTTCAAGTTTTACTCTTCCAGATAAAAAAAAGTTGGGGGCTAAGCCTGCTTGCATTCCGGGGTGCCCGTCAAGGTGGTACCCGCCACTAATTTTGATGAGGTCAACTGATAATGCTAAAATTATCAGGTTAATATGTTTTGGCAATAAAGAAAGAACATTTTACCTGCCCCCAGCCAGGCCGGCTAAAAATGGTTTCTTTTTGCCTAAAACATACTTAACGTAACTCCCACCCTACCTCCCCTCTCGAGTCACCGCCTGACAGATCGAGAGTAAAATGAATACCGAAAGCGTCCACGCTCTCGCATTTATAAGGGAGGCCTGCGCCGCGCATGCGCAGTGGGATATGCAAGCGTGCGTCTTCGCACCGGAAGAAACCTCCAGGGGAACATCACATTCGAGGAATGTAATGCTAAAACTTTCAGGTTAAGTATGTTTTAGGCAAAAAGAAACCATTTTTAGCCGGCCTGGCTGGGGGCCAGCAAAATGGTCTTTTTCTGCAGCAAAATTAACGAAAAGATTTATAAATTTACCAAAATCAACATTTAATCCAACACGATTTACGGGAGCGTTTGTAATCACGGAAAGTCAGCAGTATTAGGCCTACTCGATTGATCGTTGATGTGCGTAATATGGATTCAGTTTACCTATATTTTTTTCTTATTTATTATCTAATTTAGTTTATTAGATCGTCCTCCTTAAACCTTTTTTTTAACCATCACCAACCTCCAAAACAGTCAACGTTATTCACCACTGGGAAACGCGTGTTTTGACACATTTATTACATCGGTTTCTGTTATTCCTGGAGCGAATTATCCAAGCCGGAAGTGCTGGCGGAAAATGGACGCTTAGGTCTGGACGCGTGGAGCCACACAAGATTCCACCATAGGAGTAGATATCTACTCCTATGGTCCCAAGCATCCTGACACCGGAAGCGCTTGAAACATCCAGTCTACCGCATCCGTTATGACATTGCTCTGCTTGGCCCTTTCCAGTCATGAATCGCGTGTTTGTTTTTAAGGTTGGTGATGGTTAGAAATTAATTTTAACTTTGCATTAGTTTAGATATTGGAAGGAGACGATCTAATAAACTAAATTTGTGAATAAGTAATAGTTATTGGTTAGAAGCGAGAGGTTATGGATTTTTAACCAACGGATGCGATTATTGGCCCTGCTCGAGTATGCAAAGGTCGAGAGCTTGGCCCGAGACCTTTGC
>JAHWFP010065130.1:29826-48841 GCA_023313725.1 Lithobius niger
GGTGCGATTAACTTGGCTAATAGGATTAACCTTGGCGGCCTTTCCCTAGTTGAATGATATCATTACCTTCATTCAAAGGTCGATCGTTTTTGGAAATTTGGTGGCTTTTTATACCAGTTTTGGTTTTGGGTGGATATCACCACTTTCACAGGACTATGAATGTACATAAGGTTACACCGTCTTATCTTCATCTGTACCTTTTTCTCTCGAGGAATTTTATATGTATAAATTATGGATAATTGTCAAATTTACCATTGCCAATTAGCCGTACAATTAGCCAAATTGACATGGTTTAGTTTATTGTATGGCCACTGGCTAAAAATAGCGAATCCCCTTTAGTTGATTTCCACAAGTTGCAAACGTTTCCCTTACATTTTCAACAAGTTGCAAACATTTCGGCCGCATTGGGACTTATCTTCGACATGATAAGATATTAACTGAACAAAAAACAGCTTCGTCGTTTAGAAAAAAAACATTAGAGCTCGTATCCCCATACGCACAGCTGTGAAGGTACACGAATAAAAACGGATTTGAGTGTTCACTCGAACGCAACGAACTATAATTTGAACTCCAATTCCAGGGAATAATGACTGTTTTCACGTAATTGTTATGTCAGTAAGTGAACGCAGTTTGTGTTTGAAATAGTTAATTTTTGTGTGCGTGTGTATGTGTGCTTAATTTGTGTATCGTACAGGTTTTTTTTTATATTTGTCTGTGTTTGTTGTTTTATATTTTAAGTGTGTTTCGGGTGAGTGGCTATGTTTGTATTTTATGTGCATTTATAATTTTTGAAACAAGCAGACTCCTAGTTAGGCAGTTTTTTTGCTTGTGTTTGATGGTTTTTGTTTTAGTTCTAGTTCATGTGAGTACTTACGTGTTCATTTTGTGTGGGTATTGTAGGGAAATTAATAATGGCTTAATTAATATTCATAACAGAAACAATACAATTAATTAATTGGATGCATAATTGCATAATATCATAAATTTATTAAATGCATAAGCCGAGTATTTATTCGGAAAGATCAAAACGACTCCAGATAGCAATTATAATTGGGAGTCCTCTTCAAAGGTGACAGAGAGGCGGCAAGATCATTTGAGACTGGACAAGTGTAATTACATCTATTGTTAGAGTTTAAAGGATGGCATTACCAATTGACATTATTTACGACAGTTTCGTAGAACCTAAATGACTTTCCAGAAGTAGATTTAATTATGATAAGATCGTCGCTCATGATCGATCACTACGTGATGGCGGCATATACCTTCAAAGCGTCGCATACGGGGAACAATTAATGAACCCGAACGCAACAATAGAATGATTGACAGGCGTAGAGGTCTCATTTGATGATAAGGGCCCAGTGCCGTGTACACCATAGTGTCATACTGGCAGGTGCCAGGGGCCCACCTGTGTTGGGGGCCCCGGCCCACCCACAAATGCAAGCAAACTTAAAAGCAAAGTCTTAAAACCATTGCTGAGTACATTGGGTCCAAATTTAAGCATTTTACACAATTTTGATGTGGATTTTCAAAAAATTCTCAATTTCTGAGGGGTAACCCCCCTGACCCCTCTCTGGGACACACTATAATCAATATCCCCCTGCATGAGGGCCCAGCTGTAGTACTATGCCAGGGGCCCATCTTAGTCTGTACCCGCCACTGTAAGGGCCCAAGCTGTCCACATGTTACTATATTTAGCATTTCAATAATAAATCAATACTACAATGGATTGATCATGGCCGATAACGCCACAGTATTTAAACCGAACCTCGGAATGCGTGATATCATCCGATCACCAGCCGCTCAACTGTTGTTAACTAGTTCACGCCAGTCAAATACCGAAGGCCGCAATCCAGAAGTACGCCAGGCAGATTGTCGTGCCGGGTTAGCTAGGAGGCTTCGCCGCCTAGCCGGAGCCGTGGGCCCATGGCCGACTCAAGCTTCTATTATAAATCTAAGTATTCTGATTCATTAGCAATAGGTAATAGTGTTTATGCTTAACTAGTACCAATCCGTACGCTACTAAATTAACCCGAGATTTCATTAATTAATATAGAGAGTATCATAATGATTAGGTTTACCGCTCGACTTAATCCGTAATGCCATTCGTTCGACTCATTGCCGATAATTGTAATCATACAATCAAATCATAACAATCTGTCATTGATTTAATTGGCCATATTGTGGGGTCAATATTGTGTACACCGGAGTGTCGATAAAAGGCCCAGTATAATTGGATGTTTGCTTATTATTTAGCCTACCTATTTTATACTTGATTAGTGTTTTATACAATTGTTTGCCCTTATGCCATCCTAGACGATAATGTTTATTCTGGTCAAATGGTCACTGGAATAGAACATTACAGTATTTTTTTTGAAATATCCTACCGTTTTGTTTGATTGATTAGTGATGTACATGTTTATTTACGTGTGCATGGAGGCTGGCATGTCACAATCATTGTTCCCTGGAATTGGAGTTCAAATTATAGTTCGTTGTGTTCGAGTGAACTCTAATCCGATTTTATTTGTGTACCTTCACGGCTGTGTGTATGGGGATATGATCTCTAATGTTTTTTTTTCTAAACCGCGAAGCCGTTTTTTGTTCAGTTAATTTGTTGGCTTTTTTCGCGTCCTTTTTATTGAAAGTGGTACGTTTGGTCTATGTTGTGTTTGGTATGTCCACTGTCCACCCAATTTTGTTTGCGAAAAAACGGAACATTAGAAATGCTTATTTCTGTTCTGGTTCTGCCCAAGCCTTGGTCTATGTTCATTATTTGATGGCTAGCGTGTGTCTAGATTTAGCATGTATCAGCTCGATGGATAGTGGATTCTGTATTGTTGTAGGCAGATGCAGTATCATGCAAACAATCGCAGAAACAATTCAACTGGCTTTCCGAAGCCCGCATTGGAGAAGAAAATAAGTCATTCAGTCATGTCGGCCGCCCGAATTTGAAGACTTCAAGCCATATGTTTTAAAACTGAAAGATTTAAGCGAAAATCAAGACCATTTTATTTTGGTTCTCGGCAACGAGTTAAAACGGTAATAAAGAAGATACCACGACAATGTTACTTTCCCCGCGCCCGAGCATCGTTGCATTTTGTTCGAGTGAGCTATAATCCGATCTTCTGCGCCTTGCGTGTTGTTGCACCATTGTTACATGTTGTAGCATTGTAACATTTTGATATTGTTAGCCGCTCCTCCGCCTCCGGTCCAGTTTTTGAAAATTCTCGTGCGCAAACGAACTCAAATAAGCACTGCCTGCCGGCCGTGCTAATGCTTTTATTGCTTACAGTCAAAGCAACATACCGCCTGCCTTATAACCTTCCGCCTGCCTCACAACACCCACGCGACGATCACATCTGCGTATTTACCACAGCTAAGGTCAACTGAGACGGTAGCTTCCTTCCTCGCAGTGAAAACATATCTACTGTCTCAATTGGCATTGCGCCTAATGGTCCAGCCACCGTGAACCCATTGATCGTGTCGTCAAAAACCAGAATGATTCTTGTATTTTAAAATCACAATTTATAATTTTCTAGACTAGTGTCTTATAATTTTGCTTCGGCGATCTATTGGAATAATTAATTTTAATTTTTACCGCATTAGTCTATTAGATTGTAGATCTCATGGTAATTATTAGAAAATTAGTAGATGTACACACACAGATGAAACGTCATGATTATTGTACGCGCGCATTGCATCATTTAGTGACGGGTCGTTCTTAAATATAGTTAACAATATTCAACAGAAAATCTCCTAGACGCCACATTTTAAAACGGTTTTTTAGCAAGGGAAAGACTAAAAGCCATGCCACACCGCACCGTTTTGTCCGGCATGTCCGTCGTCCGATGCCTCAAATGTAGCCTGCGGGCACAACGCAGAGCCTCCGTAGCGTCTCCGACTCGTTTTGAAATATTTCACTTTCCTCTGGTTGACGGACCGGTGGAGTTGTCCGTCAGCCAATCCTAATGCTTAGCGCCACACGTGTCTTTCTCTCAGCGCTGGAGACAAAGATGGCGGCTCCACACCCTACCATCGAAAACTACCATAAAATGAAAAGAATAATTCTAAAATTAAGTGTATACAACTAGTAGAAATACAAGCACTCCCCCAAATTGGTTTTAGTGGCACGAATGACCCCAATTCAGTGCGTACCTAGAGTTTTGCATTCGGACGATTACATTTCTTTTACTTGGGGGAGGTGGGAATAAAGGGGTCAGCAAGCGTTCTTGGCGGACAGGTGTGGCAGTGTTCTCCGTTTTTCAGCGTTGCTTTGCCGGAGACGGAGCCGGACAACGGAGACGGTGACATTGTGGTGTGTACGGTCCTTAACGGTAAGTAATTAGACCTTTGGGGCTGTACTTGATGTGGAGGATCGAGAAAAATGGCGCTGGGAGGTATAATAATAATAATAATAAGCTATTTTGCCACCCCAAGAAAAAGGCTAGCACGGAGACGGAAGGGAAGACTTCTAACACCGCCCCTGGAGAATTTAAACCGAACACGGAAACCCCCACGACGGGGAAAACAAAAGGAATTAATATGCACGGCGGAGGTAGATGGTGAGAGCACATTTCAGTAACGCCTTATGAAATGCTGCAAGTGAAGGAGCAGAGACCACCTCCTCCGGCAGCGAATTCCAACACTTGACCACACGCAGGGCGAAGAAATGTTTCCGACACTCAAGTCTGGATCCGAGTACTCGTAATTTAAGAGAGTGGCCACGCGTCGAGGAAGGGCCAACCAGATCAAAGAAAAGTAGGTAGGTTCAAAGGAAGAAGGTGGTGAAGTATCTGCTAAGTAAGCCTGAGGTCGGCATGAAGACGACGTAATTCCAGAGGTTCCAAGCCGGAAAGTCGTAACCTCTCGCCGAAGGGTAAGCAACGTAGGTCAGGTATAGTGGGAGTAAAATGGCATTGCACAGACTTAATATGATCAATGTCGTGAAGAAGAAAAGGGGACCAAACCAGGCTGGCGTATTCGAGAAGTGGTCTGACATAGGTCTTAAAAGCCTAGATACGTGTGGAAGGGTTAGATTTAGTAAAACAACGGTTCACAATAAAAAGGCGCCGGAGGGCCTGTGCAACAATCCATTTACAGTGGGTCGTGGATTTAAGATCGGAAGTGAACCATATCCCAAGATCCTTAACAGCGGAGACAGCTCGCAATGCTGAGCCACCAAGGGGGTAAGATGCGAAAGGGGTGGTTTTCCCTATGTGGAACGAATGGCATTTATCAAATGAGAGAGGGAGTTGCCAAAGGGAGGACCAGCGATTTATTTATCCCTTTATGTCTATTAAAGGACCAGCGGTATATCCCTTTAATAGACATATATAACTTATGACTGTGAACGTACAAAAGGTTTCACTGTTTTGTCTTCCTCTTTACATTTTTTCTTGAGGAATTTTATGTCTATAAAGGATTAGCCGTTACATCAGCCAAATTGAGAATTTTTTCGTACCGTAAGCTTTTTTGTTCAAATTTTCTCATGCAGAAATCCCTCAAGTTCACTGTTACTAACAAATCAGATCGCAAAGCGCATGGAGTAAGTATAGTTACATGACCATCATCTAACGTGCATCTCTATTCTCACGCAATCTACAACAAGGTAAATTACTGATTATTTTGTACTTCGTTACAGTTCAGCTTTTAGTTCGTCCAGGCTGTTACAATAAATCTAAGGACCAGGGTTGATTGTCAAAGCCATTGTTGCTTGAAATCTTTGGTTGCAACATGGAAAAGAAACGAAATTTAAATTTCGTGGTTCTTAATTTCAGAGCCCTCCGACACATTTATCCTGACACCCACAAGCCCCAAACCAACAAAAGGACAATGTTCAGATCACGCATTCGCGTGTAAACTTTCAGCTGTGTAGGCCTTCCCAAATTGTTCACTAGCTATGAGCAATGAGTCTATGGGATTTAACGTGGGGCCAGCGTTACTAGTTACTAGCTAGTCAGTAACATAAAACAGTGTCATTGATGTATCTTTCTCTCTATGAATGGTGGACACTCATCTTTTAACTTTAATTTTTTCTTAATCCCTGCACCTTCCCCTTATAGTCCGGCAGCCATGAGCCAAACCCCAAAATACAAAATTTTGAAGTAAAGTTTTTTTACTGTTGAATTTGATCAAGGACGTGGGCAGCTTCAAGAAACCGGTTGATGACATTCTGTCATCCTTGGGCATCTCGATATACCCCCATCCCTCCCCCTCCCCCCCCCCCAAAAAAAAAACCTGTTTTTGGCTGTAACTCCTTAATCGTCAACAAATCAAAAGCATAATGTGAAGCAAAAATGTTCAACACACAATTCTGGACAAGACAGGTGATACACATTTTTTAGGTAAAAGCAACCATTGAACCCGAAAATCGTATTTCAAGTTTACCCCCCTTAATTTGCAGGAGTGCTCCATTGTTCAATTGATTGTTACAGTTTCAGAGTGCTCTGTCGAGCTTTCTAACAGCCCGAAATGTACATGCTTTGCATTTTCTGAAAGGTGGGGATCTATTCTTTCCATCAAACCTAACCGAAAATGTGTAACTTAGCTAGGGACCGTCCTACGTCCATCTAAAGGTGAATAAGTAATGGAGTAGAGGGAAAAGCGTATGGTGATTTTTCGAATCTTGTCATGCGAGTCCTCTAATAGCCCGAAATGGACTTGCTTAGGATATTCTGAAAGATGGGGATCTATTCTGTCCGTCAATCCTAACCGAAATTGTTTAGCTTAGATAAGACCGTTCTACGCCCGTTTAAAGATGTAGCTGTAGTGGCTAGTTGCAATTTCAAAGTGCCATTGTAATGCTCATATTTGTTTCTACTTGCCGTGAAAAAATACATTACCCAATTTATTAGCATTCTCCTTTTCCAATGCTGTTTCAACTAGAGACAAAACAAGTTCTTCCGGTCCGCTAGCCATCGTATATATAGTCGAAGCAGAGCGACAGAGCTCACCTTTTCTTCTCTAGCCGCCACGCTGTTCACTTCGTTGGGACGCTGTGCTTAACTCCGCTTCTAGCACTAGCCTCCGCAACGTCCGCCTCCGCTTCGTGATGCTGCGGGCAAAGGGGATGCAAGGGAATATCCTCCCCCCTTCCTTGCCATCTGGCCTCGCCAATCCCGGCTGCTTGTCTGGGCCATCCGCCCTCCGCCTCCGCACGCTGCCATCCCTCGGAACGACCGTTCCTCGTTTTTGGCCGACGACCTCGCGTCTGCGTTGCGTATGGGCGGTGGGTGACTCTGTTCAGCCCGGCGCCGATCCTCGTCCTTAATCCCCCTGCCCAGGGGTTGCCTCCACGCAGCATTCCTAAGGATGGGCTGCCTCGTTGCCTTCTATCGGCTTTCACCTCTCCTCCCTACAGCATTGATTGCTGTTTTCATTGGAAAGGATACTATATCCCTCCGTGCTACTTCCGTCTACGCATCCTATTGCGCAGCCTTGTTTTCGGATTTTTCTACCTCCGCCCCCGCCCTCCGCCTCCGCTCACTGCTATCTTTCAGGACGGCCGTCCCTCTTGGCCTCTGCTTATGGCGGTTCGTGACTTCATTTCGTCTTGGTGATGGGCGGATCAGTTCGGTTTACCGACATGCCTTGTCTTCGGTCCTCTTCCCCACTGCGCGCTGCCTCTGTGCAGCCCTCTTTGGGTGGACCCTTTCACTGCCTGCTGTCGGCTTTCACCTTCCTCCCTCAGCGTTGAAAGCTGCTGTTTTCTATGGCAAAGGTTTGATGTCCCTCCGCAACGTCTCCATCTGCGCATTCTATTGCGCAGACCTTCTTTCGGCTTATGCTGCCTCCTCTATCTTATACGCTTATCCTACCTTCCGTTGTTTTACAGCGGTTTTCTGGATGTACCATCCGCTCCAACTCCTGGACCCCCGCTCTTCAGACGACCGTTTAGCCGCCTCCGCTCAGCGGATAGGTGCCTCCCTCTCCTCTTCAGAAGGATTGCTTTGGCCCCTCCGTTGTTCTACAACAGTTTTCTGGCTACGCTGTCTGCTCCTTCGGTTAAGGATTGAACTCCTCCGCCCTCACAGGGTTTACCACCGTCATCCCTCCTCCCTTCGGAGGGTTTCCCGTCTGCCGTTCCTCCGGAACACTGCCACACATTCTTGCGTCACGTCCTCCCACCACCGCTTCTGCCGACTTCCTATACTGTGTCTAGTTTACGCCTTACCTCTGCACAGGCGGTCGTTCATCCTACCTTGCCTTCTGTTTCAAGGCTCTGACTCGTCCTCCGCCACCCCTTGGTTTATTGGCTACAGCTCTGGTCTTCCATCCGGGGTTCCTGGGTTCGGCCCCCCTAGCAGCTGTATTTTTCCTCAGGGGCTACCATTTTGCCTTCCCTATTGCGGTTCCCTCCACTCCGTGGGCGGACGCTCCCCTCCGCTACCTCTCTCCACATGACTATCCTCAGTGGCAGATATGCTTCCAGGCCTTGACTAGGCGTCGACATCGTTCCGCCTCATCCTCCGCGGTATCTTCTCTCCAACCTCCGCCTCGGGGGCTACCATTGTACCTTCACTTCCATTACGGTTTCCTCCGCTCCGCGGGCGAACGCTTCCCTCCGCTGCCTCTATCTACAAGACTATCCTCAGTAACGGATATGAGGACTAAACTTGGCATCACCCGAGTCTCCCTACTGAGCCTCCGCGTTCTGTGGTGCTTTCCTTACCGTGTGTCGTCTTGCCATGGATGACAACTGCCTTTATTCTTGTCTGCTCCCTACCACACCTCCGCACCGCCAGTCTGTATCTTCACAGCGCTACATGACTCAACACTGCCCAACAACAGTTGTCTCCCTTGGTTTTCTTTGCGTACTGTTGCTTTCTTATCCCTTCAACAACGCCGTCTGCTCATCCTCTACCTGATGTGTGTTCTCTTTCCTGCGTTCCTCCGCCCGCCTCTGCGGACGGGGAGCAGGGACACCCGGATAGGCGAATCCTCTCTCACCACCGTTTCTACGGATAGATCCCTTCGCTTCCACTATATCTTACCTCCGTTGGACCAACGGATTGGGACCTCCGTTCCCCCCAGACGGGGTGGCTCCCATCTGTCCAGTTTTGGGTTTGCCGCACATCTGCTTCCATCGGCAGGTCTCTCGCCTGCCACTCTGTTTTTGGGGCCGTTTCCTCCAGCTCGAGTGGATACGCCCCGTCCCTTTGCCTCCGCTCCGCCTCTATTTTGCGGATCATTACACCTCCGCCTTCGACTGCCGAGTCCTTCGCCTCAGTACATCATGTTCCCGTTCACATTGCGTCTACGAGGCCTTCTCGTTCATCCTCTGTGAGCTCTTCCGTCCCTTTGGGGCGAAACTGTTTCTTTGGGCCTTCCTTCGGCCTTCCGCCTCTATCCTCCGTCGATATGCTTTTCCCTCACACCTTCTTCTGAGTAATGTGCTCAGCCGCTTTCCTGCCGATGCCTCCACCAGGCAGTCTTCCAGACTTTGATCCTACTACCGCTGTGATAGCTCGGGGTTTGCCCCCGCCTCCTAATCCGCCTCAGCCCGCATCTCTTCCTCCTCCACAGGAGGGTTGCTCTCGTCGTGCACATCTCTCACACACTCTTGCTCAGCGGTCAGACTGCCTTCCCATGGAACAACACTCCCTTTCGCAGCAGCCTACGGTCTTTCAACGGCCTTGGGTCCCTCCTTATGGTTTTCCCTTCACGTAACAATCTACCATCTAACCAATATATGTCTACATCCGTTACGGTAACGCCTCCCGCTTTCAGCCGCCCTCCGCCTTCTGCATCATCCTACCCCTCGATCCCCTGCTCTGCTCGGGACGATGGGGAGGCGGGGGGTGACTTGCTCCCTCTGTGCCTGCAGTACCACGACCCTTATCATGTTAGACCGCCTACATCCTCATCCAATCCCTGCCATTCGGCTGGCAAAACGTCAGATATAACCATTCCTCCAGACAGCTATCCAGGGCGAACGTCCGCATCACAGCCAACACGCTGTACGGAGACCTCTGCACAACTACCAACTGTACTACTAGCTGCTCATCTTCCTTGCTCTCTGGCCATTTCACTGCCTACCGTTGACCTCCACCTCCCTCCGCTTCCAGCGGTGTTTACTGAACCTCTACAATTAAGGGCATGATACCCCTTCGCACCACCACCGTCTGTGCATCCTCCTGCACAGCCTCTTTCGGTTCTTTCCTCCTAGGTCAATCACCATGGGTGCTCCTGCTGGGCACTACCCACGTTTCTGCACTGTACACTGCTATTCGACGGTTGGTCGACGTCCTCCGCTTCAGCATTTGCTGCCTCCCGACCTCCGCTGCTCCGCAAGGGACTCATACAGTGGCCGCGTCTGTTCCTCCCATAAGGATCCGCTCCGCCCTATCCGGGTTCACCGAGTCCTTCCACCTGTCCTCCGGAAAGACCACCCTCTTATGGGTCCTCCTCTCTCGGGACCAAGGACGTTTCTACCATCCGAATCTGACGTCACTACGACTTCACGGGTGGCTACTATCATCCGACTCCTCCGCTCAACAGGCACTCTTGACAACGAGGCCTCTCGCTTTGCCTCCAGGGCCGTGCGGTCCTCCACCAAAAAAAAAAAGTTTATGACGACCACTGGTAACGGTGGTTTCATTGGTGTATTGCACACCAGGCCCATCCAATCGATCCACCCTTACACAATCTCCTCCGTTTCCTGACCTCCTTCTTTAACAAAGGTTTACGGGGATCCACCATCCTGGTCTATAGGTCGGCATTGAATGCCGTCTTTCAAGCCGCCGGGTACACCACTCTCCTCACCAACTATAAGATCTCTTCCCTAATCCACTCGTTCTGACTGGATCGCCCATGTGTCACCAAGTTGTTTCCCGACTGGGACCTTTCCATCGTCCTGGCAGCCCTGCTGACTCTTCCTTCTGAACCTTTAGCCTCCGCACGCCGCAGCCACCTCACCAAGAAGACTGTATTCCTGGTAGCTCTGGCTGCTTGCCTCCGCTGCAGCGGACTACAAGCCCTATCCGCCAAGGAGCGTGATTCTTTTCCCCTGCCAGATTTTCGAGGCGTTACCCTCACTCCCGGCTCCTCCTTCAGAGCGAAGACCCAGAAACCTACTGAACGAACGCATCCTTTCATAATACCATCTCTATCCAGTATCCTTGGGGATGATCGCGAAAGAAAACTTCTAACAAACGTATCTTACAACTTTTTATTCCGTATCATCCAATCTGCTAGCAAAACAGAAATAGCAGTATTTATGGAAATCGCGTAGTGTGTGGTTGTCGCCAAGTCAAAAACAATAAAATCATGCTTAAAAAAAACCACTTTTCATTCGTGTTGAATACAAACAACTGATATTTTTCACCAGCCAACATTTAGGTTTTGTGAATTCAAATCGGTTATGTTTTTACAGGAGCCGGTAGCGTTATACCATTCCAAACTGCAAGGTTGAGAGGGTTGCCCCAAGGCAGCGCCAGAGAACAGACCCCTCATTAGAGATGAACTTCAATTTGATACCCTGTCTTTAGAAAGGGCACCTTTAAACCGAGGCCCTACGCGGCCACGTTGCTCGCTTCTTCCTTGAGCAGCTCTCCACTTTGTTCCATTCACCCACTTTATCCAGTCCTCTGTTGTCCTCAATAGTTCTGTTTCCCAAGACCTTAATCTATATTCCTTCATACAGCTGCCTACACCATAACTCATGCTCTTTACCCAGGATGGCACTCTTTCCACAATCTACTTTGAGCTTGGTCTGTATGGCATGTTTTGCCAAAGCACTTAGTTCATTGCCCTGAATGATGTCCTTATCATGCTCTTTCATTCCACTCTGAAGTTTACTTTCTGTCTCTCCCACATAAACCTGGTCACGTTGTTTACTCAGAATGCAGTAAACAATTCCCCTTTGGTTTTTAGTGACCGATGCACCACTGTCTTTGGTCATCATGTTGCCAAAGTTTTTTTCCATATTTGAAACCTCCTCTAGCTACTCCCTCCAACTGCTTCCTGAATATTCCAATTTTTTAATTGTTTGTGTATTTAATGGTTGCCTGTGGGGTTGTAAAGTTTGATCTTGTTGCACCTAAGGTGAAGGGAATATTGGTGAATGAGATCCTTGGCTGCTGGGAAGGCTGCTCTGCATAGCTTGGGGCTGATAGCAACAGTGGGAGAAGCTTGGTTTGAATGTGGTGGCAGTTGACATGCTCAGTAAGACTGAGCGAAAGCTCCTGTTTTATCTCTTTTATAGTGTGATTAGACTGAGTTTTTGATTTAATGAGTGCACAGTGAGTGTGGTTATAATCGAGGCAGTTGTTTTCTTGAATTAGTGTATTTTCTACAAGATTAGTTATTAATGCCCTCTTTTTCAGTACCTTAGTTTTTTAACTTAAGTTTTAATTTATTTAGGAAAGATAGCCTTTCAAAGCATACACACGTTAAAATCTCAAATTCACTTTTGTTATCAATTTTTTTAGTAAAAAGACTTAACTGTCTTGAGGGCGCAAATTTTTTTTGTTTGTCTTATGGGTTTTTATTAATTTTTGTGTGTTTTTTCTTGAGTGTTTATCAATAGCTTAATTTCTGTTTGACGTACTCGACAGTTCATTGAAATGCGTTAGTACATGTATTTTAAACCATGTAAGCATACAAACAAAATGGAATATAGTAAATTTTGATAATTTGGTGGGGAAAGAGCCTTGAAATTGGCTTTGAAAAGGGCTTTAAAATGGTTTTGTTTGGTGTAACATAGTCAAAAAGACAGGAAAACACACTGAAAATGAAGATTCTAACAGAGAACTTGTTCTCCGAGTAAAAGTCAATGTAACTGTTACAAATGGGACGCTTCCCTGCACGTGACACATTTTAGCTTACCACTTTGCGTATAATCATACCTTAATTTATGCGAAGCTTATGTCACTTCCTCTCTCTCCACCTCGCTTCTATACACCATTGTCTTCTGCGGATGGCCCCAACTAGCACCAGGGAGGTGGGCAGAAAATCAAAGTAACACAGTTTTGTCAGATTCTACTTGGAGAACTTCGATTCTCCTGCGACAATAAGTTCTCTGGTAGAATCTTCATATCCACTTCGCAGAATCCTTCTCACTGTGTTACAAAGGGGACAGATTCAAAATGTGGTGCTGCCAGCCAACCTACCTGAAGGTCAAATACGGCCCTGTGCATGCAGAATGGAACCTACCAAACCAGACATCAGTTCCTGCTGGTAATGTGTGGCGAACACTGTCGAGGAAGACCAGTTTGCCATTGCTGCGATCTGTGATGCTGAAACCCCACACCTTGCAGCTGCTGATAACATTGCCGGCCGCACTAAGCGAGGCCGGAATGGCCCCTTGTCTGTAATGATATCTAATCAATTGTAATTAGGCAGAAATAAAGGAAGATGCACGCATTGCATAGCACATTCGTTTACTTACAACCGCATGGCTGAAACGAGACTACCAGTGATCTATATATGTATGTGGAGATGCACACGATGGTGGCGCTGATATATTACCGAGTGCACACCAGCAACATTCAACGTCTCGCACGAACAACATGCTATTGTTTGGGCACTAACGGGGTGATGCGGACACACATAAAAGAGGAATAACGCACTCGGTCGACTACCGAAAGACCAGAAAACCTCGTCTCGCAACCTCTCCGCATCCTACAGGTGTAGGAAACCACGTAGCACACCACATGTAATGATCTGTCCTCATGGTGCAGTAGACGCAGTATTAAAAACAGTGTACCACTCCCGCTCGTCTTATGGTCACGCACAGCAAATACTGCCTCAGCCTCCAAAAAGTCATACCACCGTAAATCCAGTCTGGCTAACTCCGTTACCCTATTCTCCGCACTGATGGAGACTAACATTGCCACCTTAAGGGTAAGGTGCTTCAAATGTAGATAATTGGCAGGATGCAACTTTTGTAAATAACCTGCTACTATTGACAAATCACAACGTACCTAAGCCTCACCGGCCACTTGTGAAACAAACCTCGAAGAAAACGTTGCACCAGAAGGTGCCTTGACACAGTAGAATGGTCTCAACCACTATGAAACTTGGCAATAGTGGCCAAGTAGCCCAAAATACTTCGGTATAATAACCCCCTGAAATAAGTTTGCGAAGAAATTTAGGCACTCAAAACACCGACACCGGAGGCACATTCAATCCAACATACCGGTTCACCAAACATGTCCATGGGAATCATAACACTGTCTCGTAGAAGGCTTGCGAGTTTACAATGTCGAGCACTACTGCAGACAAACCGTGTACTACTGCTGCACCCTGCATTTCACAAGAAACCAAAACTCCCGAAGCCAGCCAACCCTGGTCTGAAATATAAATGGGCCTCTCTGATGGGGCCACTTCGCTCTGACGCAATCCTGCGCCCACACCCAAGTTAATAGTAGGGCCGTCGTCACTTCCACTGTCAACATAATTGAGCGGGCTCTGCTTTCATTAGTGTTTGACTGTTTGGCCAAAAAAAGTCGGCCTTTGAAGTAGTGATATTCAACCAGGTAAAGGCCGCCAAGGTAGCTAGCTACTTAGCTCGATAGTATACTTAGCTCGATAGTATCATGAAAACGTTATTGATGCATCCTTTTCAACCTTTTAACTTTTAGTTTTTCTTTATCCCTGCACCTTCCCCTTACATTTTCCACAATTTCTGCCGCGTTGGGATGTATCCTCAGCATGACTAAATATTAAGGTGGGACAATCAGCTTTTTTTCTACCCGAGCCGATCATTAAAGAAAACTGGCCGATACCAAATCTCGAGCCCGATTACGATACCAAATCCCGAGGCCGATTACGATACCAAATCCCATGAACGATCTCAGTTCCCAGTTAATCTAAAACAGTACTGAAGTAGTATGTCTTTATAAGAAAATTAGTTTTAAAAGCATTGCATACATAAAGCATACATAAATGCTCATAATTATTTTTAAAATATTGGTTTAAAATAATAATGCTTAATTATTAAATATTATTAAATTATTAAATAATAATGCTTAATCATTTTAAAACCCAAAACCCACAGTAAACTTTAACATTTTGCCTTGTAATTTCTAAACAATAAGGGGCAGCTACTTGGGGTGTGGACCATTGGAAAGCTGGTGAAAAACCTTCAAAATGGTGTATTCAAACGTCAAAGTCGGTCGAGAGAAGTGAAAATATCTTCAGTTTGGTTTATTACTGATTTATTTGAGTTTTATCTACCGACCCAGATTTCAGTAAATATCGGTAAAGATCGAGATCGATAAGCATCAGTAAAGATTAGGATCGGTAATCGGGATTGGCCCCGCCTTACAAAATAAGCTTTTAGTTTCTCACAGTTAACAGATACATGTCACCGCCTCTTTATCACCAACAATCACTTTCGGCGACGTAAAATAAAATTTGTGTGAATAAACTATGACGTCATGAACCAAGTATGACCTCGTTGTTGTGGGTCTTGCCTCTTGGCTCTTAGCTATTGGCCATATTGTCACTCTGATGGTTTCTCAACCCCATGTCCGATTCTGGATTTTTTTTTTATAAACCTTGTCCAGAAAGCCATGCTACTGCATGCAAAGTTTGGTTTGGATAGTCTTTGAGTTTTTGCGTGATGCGCGGTCTAAGATTACATTGGAGTGTGATCATACGGAGCTTCGCTCGGCCTTCACTCTCGCTCCGCTTCAATCAGAATGATGAAAACACTGGCTACTCTCTATCTATCAGAGGGGCTGGGGCCGTCCACGTTTTCCTTAATCTCTCCCGTTGCGTCTTTTCATTGGCAGCAGTGCCTGTATTTGCAGCGTCGTCGCATCGACAATAATCTGTGACAACTGCGTCTGCTACGAGCTGTTAAAGTTTGCTGGCTTCATTGTACAGAACTGCAGTGCTTTAAGCAAGTGCAACTACACTTGAAAAAACTCGCCTTGCACTGATGCCATCGCACTGTCAACAATCTCCAATATCGAGTATTTATAACCGTAATGGGGGAGAACAGGTGTACGGGGAGGAACAAATTCCCTTTGTAAAGAGGCATTCACTACATATCTGTGCTCAATTAATTCTCTCTCTGCTACAGATAAATGCATCGCCTTGTGCCTGTTCCACCAAGACACTATTTTATCCCCTACTTCCCATACCGTATCTGATCACCTGCACCGCCAGGCCTCTGGGCCTCTGCCCGCCGCTTTGGTTGGTTCTCATACCATTCGGACTCACGGCCTGGCCTCTGGGTGTCAGCCCGCCACTTCGGCTAATTTTCATACCCATCATTTTCATGAACCACATATTCTCCAGGATGTAACCTATGACCACCACGACTACATAACCTTCAAAATGATAGCCATCATTACACACACCCCGCGCGGTCCCATAGCCATACACCTCCGTAAAAAATCAGACTCGTCACGACACCAATTTTCTGAGACATCAAAATTATTATTACGAGACTGGCCTAAATCCACTGCTTTTTTAAATGTCGACTGTATTTCCTCCCCCCAAAAGTCTAGGTAGAGACAAAATCGACTCGGCCAAATTTCCCCACGGAATATTTACTGGCTCCGGGTGCACACCGACGTTAGACCTAATTTTGCTGCCAGCTTTTGTTGACTTTCCCTGTCTACTTACAGTTTATTTCTGTTCAAACTCAACCACCTTCGAATTTGCCATCTCCTCCATAGAATGATAATCCAAACGGACCATGTTGTCGGGCCTTATCCTCTTTCGGCATATCTTCGCTTCACTAAATGACAAAAACATTTTAATGTATGCAGCAAACTCCACACGATCCAACTCGTGCCGTGGCAAAAGAAACAGCGGTGTGTAGATGCGAGGTGGAGAGGGAGGAAGTGACCGGAAATGCCATAAGTTTTGCATAAATTAAGGTTTAATTGTACGCAAAGTGGTAAGCTAAAATGTGCTGCATGCAGGGAAACGTCCTATTAGTAACACAGTAAGAAGGATTCTGTGCAGTAGAACAATAGCATTGTTTACTGGGAACATTTGAAAGTATACTAATTTCTGCATATGTATTGTTTCGGTGTTATGTCCTTAATAACGGTACGCCTATTGTCGACTATACTGAATTGACTGTTGTACGAACATAAAAATAAAATTGTGAGGCGTATGGGCAGGGTTGGAAATTAAGCACCAGTCAACTAGACGTTTTAAAAAAAAAAATTTTATTCAATAGATCACATTTGCTTATGTGCCTGCCTAAAAAGCTATACAGGGTGGTCCACAAAAAACTGACGACCCAAGATTTTGTAAGTCCAACTTTTCTAGTTAGCACCCCTCAGAACCAGGAGAGGACGGAAATCTTCCAGTTTCTTTAGATTTGATTTCTGCCCTATGCTGATTCTGAGGGGTGCTAATTAGAAAAGTTGGACTTAGAAAATCTTGGGTCGTCAGATTTTTGTGGACTACCCTGTATGTTGCTAATACGCCGTTAGTGTCGTTTATTTATTAATATTATTTTTTAGTGTTTGCTGCATAACTTCTCAGTGGTTTGAACTAGAAACTTGAAATTTGCATCACCTAGAAGCCTGTTCCGAGCTGGTTAAAGTGGTGTAGTGAAATGTCAGTATTGATCAAAATTTGGCAAGAATATGAAGTTTAGTCATAGGATCAAGATCAACACACAAATTTTGACTCACAGCAGTTTAAGGCATTCACAAATGTTTAACTTTCTGTGGCCTAGCGTAGTAGAAATCTTATTTTAGAAATGTTTGAAACTTACAACAAGCCTATGAAGAAAGTAACAGATATTAAAGAAACAGAAATTAGCTTTAAATATTAATTTTAAATGAAGAAACCCAATGGATCCAACATTGCGAATTTTTTCGTCATAATTACTGCTCACTCTTAGTTGTTCGCTATGTTGGCTTAATTGTGTTTGTTTGTTTAACAAATATTCAATTAGTTTTTTTTTTTTTTTTTGAAAATGTAACTTCAGAAAGTTTTGACTTGAACAAACATGAAGACACAGGTTAAACATCGAAAAAGCCACCTATTATTTGCAAAAATGACATTAGTGCCATCCCTAGTAATTTCTGGTATTCCAAACCCTTTATTTTTGACTACAGTTGACTAAGACTACATTTTTGACGAAGTGTCGTGTATATATATGATTGAAGTCCTCTCTCCAGCAAAATTAAAACTATTAATTTCTCCGTTTCTATTCAATATATGACGACCAAACTTGGCCAGATAGTAGATAGCAACATTTCCAAACTTTACACCAACTTTTATGCAATTCCATGCAAGAGTAAACGTAGGGAGCCACACGTAAATTTGAAAACTGTTCACTTTTTATTGTTGTTGTTCTTGTTCTGCTTCTTCTTGACTGACACGGTTTCAGAAATAACTACTGCACCTACCTAAAATCTGAAACATGATCTGAGCCAGAAATTTCCCTGGGCTTCAACCTTACATGGACCACTTTTTCGATTGGTCCATCCATTCCGGAGTTATGGGACCCTAAACGATCATTTTGATTGTTTTACATTGTTTTAACCATTGTATTTAGGGAACAATGTCACTCACCAAACTCCACATTCATTCTTGTGCGTGCACGTGTTATGTCTTTGCTAAAAAGTTGATTGTTCAATGGTAAAATGAAAGAATTAGTGTTTCAGCTAAACGCATATATTTTTAAAACAAACTAAGCTGTCTTGTTAATTTCGAGACCGGGCCTCGAAATTGGTAGCTAAAAACGATAGAATTGCGTATTTAATTCGCAGATGCAGGCTTTCAAAGCTGCCTTGAATTGTTTCAAAGTGGCCAGCAACAATCAATAGCATGCAGAAACCTTTGTTGTGCGACGCCATAACCGTAAAAAAGGTACACGGATTACAAACAAAAACGTCAGATGTGCCGTAAAAAGGGGTTATATGATTGAATTTTCACTTGTGAAAATGTACACGGATAAAAATTGGTCATTTTCAATTGAAATAATAAAATGTACAATTGAGAAAATTGCATCTGTTTAAGTGCTGTTATGCTTTACGAATCATATATTTAAAACGTAAAGCACAACAGCACTTAAACAGATGCAATTTTCTCC
>JAHWFP010065131.1:0-13597 GCA_023313725.1 Lithobius niger
AAAAGTTACACTATGTTATAATATTCATCGGCCACAGTCGTGCTTAATGGGTTGGTTCAATCATTAATCAGGCTGCTTACGTTTTAAGGCTTCCCTACCGAACAAGCTGAAAGGCACAGTGCTTTTCCTCAGGTCTCATTGCCGTTGGATTGGAGTTGTTGTTTGTTGGGAGTTTACGAAATATTCACAATACGCACAAATCGAGTACATTACTCATAGTCATCAAATCTCACAATTGCGGAAAACAAAAATTTAGGTTGTGCGGGCCCCTTGAGTGACCAGGCCTGGGTACAGTGGGTCCACCTGACCCCCCCCCCCCCCCGTTGTGGGGGCCCTGGTTGCTTAGGTTCCATGCATTCACTGGGCGCATACTGTGTCGGAGTTTGCTACCCTTGGCAAGAGAACTGCGTGGAACACTTGAAACTGCTACCCAGAAGTAACAACTGCGTTTACGGTTTTATCAAGACCTTGCACAGACATTACTCATGAAGACTTTAAACAGTTCGAACGCTTAACTATCCATATGTAAGACCAAGCAAGCAGTCTCATTGATGTCAATGCTTCCAGAAAACAGCTCTTCACGAGGAATGGTCGCACCCTAGAAGCAATACCACCAACACATGATGTTTTTCCTCAGCATGCTATCCGAGCAGCGTATCAGGCAGACCATTTTCGGAGACAGACAGATGTGAGACAGCCCATCATGCCAATTCCTGGGAGCTGGGATGGATATTACAGGATGGACAGTGGGAGGTCCGTTGGATTACACTTCTAGAATCAACTAAGGCATGCACGGAGCTTCTAGCACAAACATGAAAAACGCTAACGTGCACTGGATACTGTAGGTGCAAATTAAACGGAATGACATGTATTGCCTTGTGCAAGTGTGAGGCTGACTGTGAGAATTGAATCCCAGCACAACTTGTTTAACTTGAATTTTAGCATGTAATAACTAACAATATGGTCATCATCATATGGAACGTCATAGTAACCAACAAATACCTGTGTCTCATAGTACGGTGTTACTAGTCATTTACAATAATATAACGTATGATTTGGAACGGTTCAAAGTAAATCTTAAATTTTCCTACTTTTCCTATAGTTTAAGATATGCATCATACAAGTGGATCTGCTTTTGTAGTAAGCTCTTTTTGATGTGAACAACATCTTTCGTCTTTGAATTTTCTCCCTGTGGTTAGCAGTTCATGCATAATAGCACAATATATGCTTTAAGTGGAGGCCATTTTGAAAACGGCCACCATTTTGGCTGCTAATTGCTTACGACCTTTCATGCCGGGAGAGATTTTGATGTGAACAACATCTTTCGTCTTTGAATTTTCTCCCTGTGATGGGCAGTTCATGCGTTATAGTACAATGTATGCTTTAAGTGGTGGCCATTTTGAAAACGACCGCTATTTTGACTGCTGGTTGCGTGCGACCTTTCATGCCTGGACAGATCTTGACGTGAACAACATCTTTCGTCTTTGAATTTTCTCCCTGTGATGGGGAGTTCATGCGTTAGAGTACAATGTATGCTTTAAATGGCGGCCATTTTGAAAACTGCTACCATTTTGGCTGCTAGTTGCGTACGACTTTTCATGCCCGAACAGAGTTTGATGTGAACAACATATTTCGTCTTTGAATTTTCTCTCTGTGATGGGCAGTTCACACGTTATTGCACAATGTGTGCTTAAAGTGGCGGCCATTTTGAAAACGGCCGCCATTTTGTTTCTGGAGGGAAATTTCGAAGCCTCCTTATCTTAAAGTTCTCGTAGGCCGAGTAATGACCAACCCTGCAAGTTTCATGCTTTTATCATCAACTGAACAATTCCGCCCCAAAACTGCTGAAATCCGCCTCACTACTGGCTAAGATAAATAGCAGGACTATTGTAAAACCAATCACGAAATTAAAACTGGCCTTAAGAAACTTACTATCGTCTTTATTGAGTCTATATATATTTTAAGATAGAATATTAGTGAATTATTTAATATTGGTCATTCTTGACTTATGGCTTACAATTGGTAAATAGGCCAACTTAACCCGCAACATTGGTGTTCAGAAGTATGAATTTTTAAATTTTTAAATTACTCACGTGTCTTTACTTGGACTGATTAATCAAAAAAGGCCGAATTTTATAGACTTTGTTTGATACGGGATTCATGTTTCTTGAGTTTTGGCAGATTGCAGCCATTGATTTGATTGATTGTGGGAACGATCGTTGATTGATCATCGATATAATTGAAAGTGATTTTATGAAAATTGAGTTCGGTAAATACAAAAAAGTGAACTTTTCAATTCAGATACTGTATTGCTTGTACCCCCACCCCTACCTTTAAAGGCGAAAAATGCCCAGAAGTGGAGCTCGCGTTTCTCGTGGGGCCGTGGGTCACTCATCAAGGGGAAGACCTCTTATACAACGTAAAAGAATTGGGGATCCAAATAAAGCAAATATTTTCCCCAGAGGTATACCATTAAAACGTAGGCGGATAGCACGCCAATTGAGTGAATCAGAATCAGATCATACTAATGATATGCAAAATCAAATCGGAGATATACCTCCTCCACCCCCTATTGGGAAATTGCCTTTGCCCGTAACCAGTAGTCGTTTAGGTTTGGATGCGGACGACAACGGGTTGACTTCCGTTCGTAACAATATCGCACAAATAAGTTCAAGAGGACAGTCAGTATCTTCAATACCAAATATACCCCCAACAATTCCAACAAGCCAAGTTAGGTTCAAAACCAAGTAAATAATTCAATCCTTAACCAAACCTTGGATTCGCACATGCGCTTATTACAACAATCAGCCGAGAATCGGTTAGAAATGTTTCAAGAAATGGCTGCGCGTTTTCATTCACAACAACCGATTACGGCTCAAAATCGTTCTCGACTATGGGACGACGTAAGAAGCGCCAAAAAGGCTATATCGTCATTTGCTGCTGACGGATCTTTGGATATTTTTACATTTTTACTAATGTGTGATAATTTGGTTAAATTATATCCTTCTCTTTCTGATGGAGAGCTTATAGTGGCAGCTAGTAATAAATGTACGGGTTGGGCGGCAAAATTTTTAGCTATGAACCCCTACGTATCTAGTTTGGGTAATTGGATAAATTTTAAAGAAGCTATGGTCGACAGATTTGGTGGTGGCGCTAAAAGTCTGACAATGGGAAAATTTTTCAAATCTAAACTTCAACCAAATGAATCTCTGGACAACTTTTCCGAGCGTCTGGAAGTTATGGCATCCGCTATATGGATGGTTAAGCCTGAGGATAGTGAGGAAGATAAATTGCGTAAACTCGCAGCGAGAGATGAATGCTTAAAGGCAGCCTTCATTCCAAGCGATGCCATCCAAAATCGAGGCTCACTTATCGGCAGTTAAGACAGCCAAATATCATGATATGTATAATGAGGCTATAAATAAAAAGGCTATAATTGAAAGTCGAGTTGGACTCGAGGAGCCTAATGCAGCTGCCAAGGTAACAAACTTGAAGCCTCAGAACGAGCGAAATTTGGAGTTCAACAATCTTGCTCTCGGTTCGGTACTCGAACGTTTGGAGAAAGTGGAGAAAACGCAAATTAAATTAAGGAAAGCAAAGATTCATTAGAAGAGGCTAAATTAAGCACAGTTGATTCAGTACCTACAAGTAATAAAAGTTGTTTCCGTTGTTTGGGAAAGAATCCTTTTAAACGAGATTGTTATACGTCCGAACACGACTGGAGATTGTTCGTAATCGAAATAGGCAAAGATACGGTGCTGGACAAAGTTTTCCAAAACAAAATAATAATTATGGCCGCCGCGGAGGCCGCAGTGGTTATCAAAACAAAGGAAATGGCAGAGGAAAATGGAAAAATTATTTTTGTTTAATTCTGGAAATACACAGTTTTAAAACCAGCAAAATAATGGTTCAAACCGTAATAATAATAACGGTCAAAATTATGGTAATCAAAACCAGTATCAACAACAAAGTCAATCAAGACAGGATTTTAGTCAATCGCAAATTCCTCAGCATGCAGCTAACGTAAATATGGAAATTTCAAACGATTCAAAAAATGGGATAATAGCCTAGGCCAAAACAGGGACCCTAGGTTTCAAATGAACAACAAAGCATCTCACAACTGAGTTCAGTTCATGTTAAAAACCCTGTAGTTTTGGAACTTGAGATCATAAACCGAACCCTTTAAAATTAAACAGCGTTCAATTATTTTCGGAGGAACAAGCAAACATTTTATTGCATAAATTGTATGCTGAAACTGACTGGCAACAACAGAAGTTAGCTTTGCCAGATAGAGTTCTCGCTTTACCAAGACTAGCGTCATATTTTGGTAAAATTCCGTCAAAATATGTCACGACATCATTAGAAAATAATTTGGGCTTAGCGGATGTTTTCCATGAATCACTGGATACCGTAAACGATAAATATAATTTGAAATGTGACTGTGATAATCACACTGTTTGAGGACGGAGTGGACTCGACAGCTTTTCATTCTGAGTTGAATCTGATTGATACTAATATGTCAGTTATTGAAGCTTTATTGGGTCGAAAACGAAATGTGCAGTTTAAACACACTGCCGACACTTTTCAGAAAGCTGAATTAGATTTGTCGTCAGGCTCATCTATCGGTATTTCTAGACACGTTCAAGAAAATTGGAAAGTAAGAATTCCTAGTGAACAAAATGTGAATGATCCCACAATTTGTCTAACATTCTGGATAGCGCTTCAATTTTAACTTTTAAGCACGAGCATTCTTCCACCGAGTCCGTAAATAAACATGGCAACGCCGATCTGCATGCCAGCGCCGACACAGGCTCTCGCTGGTACATGCAGAGACATCTAGGGGAGGAAATTCAAACTAGGGACAGCCGAGATGGCTTGTCAGGTTGCGATCCTATCGACGGAGAAACAGTTGTTGATGAGGCTAGCGCTAATGTTAATTGCATTAAAGACAAAATACCTTTTAGGTATACTAGGCCTCATTTGGTGTTTAATATCGGTACAATACCAAAGTTTGTTTATTAGATTCTGGGTCATCACTTTCGCTACTCAATGATTCAGTAGCATAGGATGTGTTTAGAAATTCCAGCTTACACTGTCGACTGGTTAACTTAAAAGTTCCGGTAAACTTAGTGGGTGTCGGAAATAAACAAATAGCAACAACTCGTAAATTATTGGTTTCAATTTCGAAATGTGGGTTTTCAAGGGAACAGGAATTTGTTATAGTGCCGGATGGAATTTTTGGGAAAATTTCAGTCTTACTAGGTTATGACTTTTTGTCAACTCAGCCTGATACAGTCAAATTGAATTGTACTGACAATATTTTAGAAATTGGTATTTTAAAATTTCAAATATCGTCATCTGCTGACGAAGCATGACAAACTTATTGGTGAAATTGGTGAAACAGAATGGTGAAATCGTAAACAGAGAAACTTACAGGCCAAGCAATGCTCGTATTGCCACTTTAAATGTTGATTCTGACGAAGATGCTAGCAAAAATTCTCAATGTGCTCAGAATAGCACACCTCAACATGAATATGTTGATGTAGATGTTATTTATTATGGGACGAATTATTACCCAACAATACCGAGTCTAAATTAATCGGCTTGTTAAAAACTCCGTATCCGGAAATACAGTCAGGAATTTTGGAACCTGACAACGAGTCATGATGTACGTTTTGCTCACGGACTAGTAAACACTAGTTTTACAGGCACAGTTCCTGTGCTTTGCGTAAATTTGAGCGGATATGACATTAAACTCGAAAAGGGAATGTTAATTGGCAAATATACCACAGCTTTGGTCGATTTTGGGATGGAAACGACTTCCGTAGACGCGTCAGTCGCCAATGCGGAACTGGCAGATCCAAAGCCTATTCAGATTTCCGAGTCGCAAGTTCCACTGGGAGCCAACCTTTCGGATCAGCCTTCTGCTGCACCCCCTGCAAGCACCTCTAAAGCAGCGCTCTGAGGTGGAGCTTGAAGAAGATTGGCAGAAGTAGAAAAAGGAGTTTATTTTTCCCGATTTAGACGCAGGACAAAAAGTTAAATTTCTGGAGATGTTAAAAACACATCAAGAATCATTTTCAAGACACGCTTTTGACCTTGGTCTCTACAAGGGATACGAAGTTTCGATTGAAACCGGGCAATCAGAACCTGTACGTTCAAAACTTTACAGGGTGCCATTTCATCAAAGGGAGTTGCTGGACAGCTACCTAGATGAGTTATTACGTAATGAGATCATAAAAGAAAATAAGAGTGCTTGGATGGCGCCCTGCCTTCTCGTGAGAAGAAGGTCCACTGGTTATCGTCTGGTCGTAGATTTGAGAAGCTTGAATTCTACAGTTGAAAGTGTGAGAGTTCCAATCTCTACTGTGAGCAAAAGCATGGCTCATTTCAGCAGCACTAAGTATTTTTCGAAATTAGACTTTAAATTTGGGTTTTATCAGTTGCTGCTTGCAGATTCTGCAGTACCTAAGGCTTCATTTTGTTCATATAACAGACAATTTTCGTTTTTGAGGGTTCCAATGGGACTTAAAATGAGTCCTGCTCATTTTCAATTTTGTGCGCAACAAATTTTTGCGAACATTTTAGGCGTCTACTCTGCCATTTATTTGGACGACGTGCTTTTGTCTAGTCCAGATTCCTCTGTATATATCAGTCATGTAGATAAAGCTCTACGTCTAGTAGCGAAATCAGGCATGAAGCTGTCTGCTCAAAAATGCACATTTGGGTGCAAATCTGTCAAATTTTTGAGTTTCGTGATCGACGAAAATGGAATACAACCTGATAAAGAGAAAACAAGGACTATGGCACTCTATCCTGTGCCTAAAATGCCTAAACAAGTGTGTTCGTTTCTTGGATGCGTAAATTACTATTGCCGTCATGTTTTTGAATTCGCAAAGCACTCTGCTGTTTTATCTAAGCTAACTAGAAAAAATGTCAAGTTCGTATGGGGTAAAGCAGGGGACAAGGCCTTTAGGGACTTGAAGACTGCTATGGTGGAGGCTACCACCCTGAAGCACCCCGATTTTACTCAATCTTTTTACCTAGAAACATACGCAAGTTTAATTTGTCTGGGCGGATGTTAGTCCCAGCTCCATGGTGGAATCAACTACCCCTTGGGCTATACTTCACGAACACTCACCCATGCTGAAAAATCCGAAACAGCAACTGTTCGTGAAATTTTAGCAATTGTGCATTCTGCGGATTCGTTTAGATGTTACCTCCTAGGAAAAACGTTTTTCCTGACGACCGATAATCTTGCAGTATGCTATTTATACTGTGCCTCTAGCTTACCCCCGAAGCTAGAGAGAATACTATTGCAATTAAGGGAGTATGACTTCATTGTTCGTCATAAACCCGGTACATCACTCGCAGTTTCAGATGCACTTTAAAGAGTTGAGGTTTCCATTTGTGTGCTAAGCAGCCAGTACCCAGAGTGGACACACGTGCACCTAGCGGCGGAACAGAAAGTCCTATTCTAGATCGTCTTAAAGATCAGTGTTCCGAAGATTTAATTGACGCATCTAATAGTAGAAACAATTATTAAGGACTATGATCAAATTCTGTATAGAATATGGCTAGCTAAGCCAGAACAAGGTCGTATGGAGAACATACCCAAAATATGTGTTCCAAGGACCCTGGTAAATTTTTGCATAAGGGGCTACCATTCAACACCAGTGGCCGGGCATCATGGCCGACAAGGAACTTTAGATTTAATACAGCTATATTGCTTTTGGCCTACCATGGCTAAGGACGTAGAAAATTACGTTAAGTCTTGTCCAGTGTGTCAAGAATACAATAGACCAAATAAACCCTTTAAGGCTTGTCTCAGGGCTTTTAAACCTGTACAAAGACCTGGAATTTCATGGAGTCTGGATTTGATATGTCCTCTCCATTCTAGCGATTTTGGAAATTCTTGGATTTTAACTTGTCTAGATAATTTTTCAAGATACATTATTGCCAAAGCCTTACGTGATAAGAAGGCCGAAACTGTTGCTCATAAGCTATTCACTAGGCTATTCTCATGCTTTGGGGTGCCAGTGGTTATTTCCTCAGATTTTGGTACTGAATTCGTGAATACAGTTATGGCGAAATTGGCAAATTTATTCCATATAAAACAAATAAATTCAACGCTTAACATTGCGTGGGTTGGCGGAAAAGTAGAAGCAGCAAATAAATGCGTAGAAACAGTTTTGCGCAAAACATCATCACAATGCGAGAACGACTAGTATAGATTTTTACCCATGGTTACAATGTCGTTGAATCTATTGCCGAATTCCTCTACCTTGTTGAGTAGTCATATTCTTTATCATGGTTATGAATTTAGGTTACCCAGTTCACTGACATTTGAACACCCTCAAATTTGTTATGATGCAGACAATACTGTCGTTCGATTAGAATCTAGACTACGTGCGGCGTTTGAAATCGCACCCGAACACAGTTGAAGATCAGTGGTTAAGCAACAGAAATTTTACGATAAAACTGCACGTCCGTACAAATTTCTTGTGGATGATTACGTGCTTTTGAAAAATTTCGTTTTAATTAGACAAATTTTGCTGAAATTGCAGAGGGCTAACACAGGGCCGTACAGGATAATGGAATTTATAAATGACGTAAACGTACAAGTAGTCTATTTTCTAGGTCCAACGAAAATTGCTCGATGCCATATAAATCATCTTCGTCCTTGGTTTGTTCGGCAAAATAACCTACCTATGCCTTTTAATAGAGCTTCAGATTTAGATGTAGCAGAATACGTTAAAGGAGAATTATCGGAGGACGAATTAAAATTAAAAGAATATATTTAAGAGTTATTATTGGATCCAACAGACCATGCGTCTGAAATTTGTGTGCCAAACTTCGCTCCATCCAATACAAACGATACAACGAAGCAACAACTAGTTAAAATTAAAACGGGTCCCGAACCTCGTTCGGCTGGATTTTTGCAAGATAGGCATAAAAAACTAGATCATGAATTAAATTTGCAGCGCCAGAGGGGCGCCACACATTCATATAATACCCGTTCATCAAAATTAACACCAGAAATTAGAATTAGACGTCAATTGGATGAGGCGAAGGTTGACGATGAGTAAATAAAATAGTAGCCTATAGCACTTGCTTCGCCTATGGGCCGTTAACATGGGTGAAAGGCAATACGACTACACGCAGCGTGGTTTTGCTTTTCAGAGCCAAAATGATCAATAGAAAATTTAAATAAATTGGTTAAAATACTCGGACTAGGTTCCGGTTACGAATTATTAACATTTTTTTTTCTTTCGATAAATTTAAAGTAATTAAGCATCAAATAAATTTTTCTAACGAGTAAGTCAATCGGTGGTTCGTGTCAGTAATACTTAGGCGAAGCGCCGACGATAGACCGAAGAAAGGGAAGTTAACTGTTCAGAACGCGTCGCACAAGCGATCGGAAAATCACAAAATTTGGAAATAAATCAAGTTAAAACTTTAAACAAATATACCACGAGGGTGCTTTAGACTCTTATAAAGCACATTCTACATGAAACTTACGGTTTTAAGCAATTATTAAGGTACATAATTGAAGCAAATGCCGGAGACTTTGTTTTCATAAAGCCAAGATGGCGTCTGGAACTGGTAATTATCACCCCGTGAGGTGTGGTTGTGAACCCTGTAGATGCATACGTCATCAACACGTGCTAAGCTAGCAAGCCAATCATGATACAGGAAAACTCTGAATCATTGCTCTCACTTTCACTGAATAAATTTTACCAGTTCAGAACCAAAACAAACAAAGATCGTAAAGATCGCGATCTGCATTTTGAAGAAATTAAGTGGCACATAAAATTAAAATCGAAAACTTTAAGTTGGATAACTAAATAAACAATTGGTAAGAATTAATCGAAAGCAAAGTACACCGTTCCTGGCTCAAAATTGACAATTGGTACTAAACAAATCATCGATAAACAACCGAAGTCTCATAACTAGCATAGCCTATCGGTAGAACTACCGATTTCCAGTTTCAAATTGTACGGTACCTCTCAAAAACCATGATAAGAATTGCACTAAAACGTTAAAACTAGTAACGCAATTCCTGACACAGACATGAAATTACAAGTCAAGTACAATTTCAAACCTTAATTGTTTAAACCTAGGAAATAATGTAGATCGGAAAACAAAATAGTTTTAACAATTTAATTAAAAAGGCAAATTTTTTTTATGGTTTTTTATACATATGCAATGCATAGGCCAAAGCCTGTTGAACAAGTAATATTTTAAAAAGAAAAAAATATATGATCAGGTCGGATGTTTCAGTTCAGGGAACGTGCAGGACTTGAAAATAACAAATACTTTCGTTACTTCCAGAACGTAGGAAATTATTCCGAACTATTTTAGCTGAAATATAAAAACATGCAGTTCATGCAAACAGTAAACTAGCATCACAAATTAAAGTTTTAAAGAAGCGAAAATTTCCGCTACTATTGCAGGCAGTCAGAGATTATTCGCAAACATTCGTATAAATATTAAGATATTTTACCAAAGTACGTTTTTAGGACAAGTAAAATAAATACAGAAAACAACTAGAGAAAATTGATTGATCAAATAATTTTTTTTTTACTAAATAGGTTGCAGAATTTAAAATTAAATACTTGGTTCAATCTTGGCAAGTAGCCATAGATTTTCTCCAAGTAACAAACAAAATATTGACTAAAATACAAAATTCGTTATACACCGAAAAATTAGTTCATGGACTGTCATCCTGCAGAAATGTTGAATTTTTTTTTAATTGAAGCTTGGATCGATCTTGGCAAGTAGCCAGAAATCTTCTCCACCGTTTAAATTGGGCTATAAATTACTGGAGTAAAGAAACGTCATGCAGGATAAATTGGTGCCGGAGTAAATATCGCTAAGGCAGAAATAATAGGGCGTGTATCGCTAGACATAGCCTAGCTAAATTGGCGAAATGTTCGGAATTCCGATTAACGGAACGAAAACCAGATCAAAATAATACTGGAATTTTTTTTTATCACGAAAATGTAGCAAGCAGGTATAAAATTAAGGTGGAAATTCCAATATCAAACACAAACATAAATCTTTTCAATGCAACAATGCGTGCATAAACAAATAAACTGAAATTTTGGTTAGTACTTTCACGATATCAGATATGAGTTATGATTCTCATAGGTTTTTTTTAAAACAATATTTGCTCGGGCATTCCAATCTTAGAATGATAGAAACTAAATTGATTCTACCTTAAAAATCTTCGGAAGTTGGCGGATCTGGCAAATTGGGACTATCTGGGATCGGGTCTGGCTGTTCAACATCCACGACAGCTGCGACAATGGCTTGTGGGATTGGCACAAGAGCCGGTACCGGTCCTGGGGGAGCATCAAGCGCTTCATCCAACTGGGTTTGTGGGGGCAGGATTGTGGGCTGAACGAGCTGTGGTGCAAAATAGCCACAGCAAAGCTTGGTCAATACTGCTCTCGTGTGGAAATACAAGAATGGTTCCCCCGGCTCAGCAAACGGGAGGTAACAAAACGGACGTGAATGTTCACAGAAATATCCATTGACATGCGTGCAGGAACTGTAGTGGGCTTCGATTCTGTACGATCTCATCTCAGGGCTTTCATAAAGGGGATTAATTGTGGCTGGGACATCAGTACGCGGATGGCCAACAGAAACTGTTGGAAAAGGTTTCGCCATATATACGTATTACGTCCTCTCCCGGATAAGAGTATGTGGGCGGGCATCTTCCAGCCTCAATATGGGTACAGACGATCGGTTGACGTGACCAGCAACACGTGTAAAAATGGGCTGTGAGAAAGATGATGGCAGCCAACTCATTTCAGAAAATACCAAGTATGGTTACCACAGCAGGACAGGCGTAATTCATAGCATTGGGTGGCACGTTGTCGGATATCGCAAAAGATCGTAAGTGAACGGGCACAAAGCAATAAAATGGGAAAAAGCGAACTAAACTGTCGAGAAAATCGGAGCGGTATGATTATGATGCTTACCAGCGTCTTACTGGCCAAATTTGACACCTAGACCCTTACAGTCAAAGCTTGTCCGTGTTCTTACAGCTTTTGATTTTTAGACCCCTACTCTTAACTTATAACGATATGTTTTTGTTTATTAATATATATAGACTCAATAAAGACGATAGTAAGTTTCTTAAGGCCAGTTTTAATTTCGTGATTGGTTTTACAATAGTCCTGCTATTTATCTTAGTCAGGAACAAATGAATATCAATAATTCAGCAATATTATGATAATTTCATATTCACATAATTATATAATTCGGGGATTTTGGGCCAGGTTGGATAACTGATTCATGGAATATATATATAGACTAATTTCTAGCTGTGGTAGTGTTTGGCTTAGCTGCCTGGTATAGCTGGTGTGATCGGCAACTACATATTGTGTCTTTCTCTTGGGCAAATTAGGAGTAAGCAATTATCATAAAATTTCAGCAAATCGGAGATTTCTGGCCTATTCTGTACCTCCCATGATTGGAGATTTCGTGGGTCGAATCCCTCCCTTTAGTTAACCAAAATTATGTAACAGATGTTTTGTCAGACTTACCTCTCAATTGGCACAATGTGTGGTGACATTTTGTAAAATTACTGTCAAGGCATTTCATTTTCTGCAGGCCAACTACTGTGATTTACTTTGACTGCACAGTGTACACAGCAATATATTTCACTTTTGCAACTTTTTGTCAGCACCAGCGCGTAACAAAACTTTTTTTCATGTTTTTTGAACGCTTTTCCGTCCGTTTATGCTTGTATTTAGCATGATATTCCAACCGCACAACTAATGAGGAGGCATAAAAGGATAACTTCTCCAACTCAAGGCAGGGCTGTACAGAGAAATGGTGAGGCCCACGACACAATTCTCTTTTCTTTCAGTTTCTGGGACAGGGGATGGGACAGGCCCCCACTTTTCGGCAAAGGTACCAGGCCGGACAAAATGTTCCCCTTGTCAATGGGCCGTGCGAATGGGCCTCACTCAAGGTACAACAAGAGAATGCAAACAATGGATTTTAATTAGGAAGCATCTTTTTCTATGTGTCACCTGCTTGATCCGATTAGAATCTGGTAATTTCACCAACATTCAAAGCAATAATAAGCCGTATGCTAAACGAGCCAGAAGTACGCAGGGGACTGGGAGGGATGGGGAAAATAAGCACATTTCTCTTTTCTTTCTCTTCCTCTATTCTCAGAAAACACGGAGAGAGTGAAGGTTAAGGGCATAGTGACAACCTGCACTGAAAAAAAAATGCAAGGAGGAAGGGCCCGGTTGGCCTGGGGCCCGGGTGGCGAGCCTGGGTAAAATAGACTTCATGTCGTAATTATTCGTCGTAACAGTGTATCATTCACCCAACCTGCGACATGAAATACGCATATTCGTCTTTTCTGAAAGCAATATCTTAAAACAATTGAACTTTCGTAGCAAATGACGCCCTGAAGGAAGTAATCCCTGAAGTAATCCCTGAAGGAAGTAGTAAAGGAGCGTAGCTGAGAAGCCAACATTTTTCTGTCTAAATTTCATTGTTCAATACTGTACACAGTGCCACTGTGTAAAAGCTGGACTCTGATGCACTCTTTCATGTACACCTTTGG
>JAHWFP010065131.1:18597-45624 GCA_023313725.1 Lithobius niger
GCCGAACTATTCGGAACTTGGCGGCCTCTTTTACCAGTTTTGGTTTTCGATATGGTATCACTCCTTTTTTTTTTTTAATTGTGTATTAACTCAACTCCACTACCGTGCAGATGTGTAATAAAATGCCGAACCACTCAACTTGGTGGCCTCCTTACCAGTTTTTGATTTGTTTATTTTGCTTTATTTTTACACTTGGTTTATTTTTCGTGAATTGAACGTGAATACAATTTCTTTACAACATTGTTCAGATTTATCGTGATGCCTAGGCCCGTACGTCAGTACACATGTTCTCATTCTCCGAACTTTGGGCGTCCAATGAGAGACAATGCCGACAATACTAACAATGGTTACAACGATATTTTCGTACTTACGCGCCCTCCCACGCCATCCACGTTACGCCCCCAGGCGCTAAACCTTAAAAGGTATGCAGTTCTTATTGTACTGCACCCATTGGTCCAATTTCATAACTGGAAGCCTTCCCGTTATCTCGGAATCGATGAATAATCACCCTATGGGATTTAACATGGGATGAGCGGACTAGCCAGCTAGCTAGGTAGTAACACATTTTCAACGTTATTGAGGGGCAGATTTTGCATTGAAAGCAGCTTAGCTGGCATTCATACACGCGTTAATTTTTGTCAGGTGGATCATTGCTCTCGATTTCAACACAATTTAAGCTTTTGTACTGCAATATTATTTTTCCCCAAGTATCTGAAATGTGCCCAACTATGCTTCAAGATATAAGACACTGACGATATGGCGTCACGCTACAATGGTTTATAACCTCGACAATTGAATTGACGTGATGTTTGTTGTGATGTTTGTTGCCTAACTTGGCGCGACACACTAGCGTGTGTTTAGATTTATCGTGATACACTAGAGTGTGTCTAGGCATGCACTGTACGTCGGTATACACGTTGTCATTGTCCGAACTTTGGCCGTCCAATGAGAGATGATACCGACAGTATTAACAGTGGTTATAACAATACTTTCGTACTTACGCGCCCTCCCACGCCATCCCCGTTATGCCCCCAGGCTTCATGCGGCCGACATTTATAAGTTATTAAGTGAATGCAGAGAAACTGGAATAATTACTGATTAGGACATTCAGTCAGGGCAAGTGACGATAGGAATTTTTACTGCAATCTGTGTAGAAGCCAGACGGAGAGGAATATCGATTGAGGATTTGCGTCAATTTGGACTAGAAGAGGAATACTGAGATATTGACATGGAAAATGTTGAAAATGGCGGAGAAGAGAAGGGCAGCAACAACAATGAAGTGAATTGTAACAATAAGGACAGTTATGATAATGGCAATAGCAGTGATGTAAATGCAAACAGGGGAAAGTTCTAACAGCCATGTTGGGTCAAACTCGGTAAATCAAGATAGGCAAGATACTTTAACATATGTACGGGAAATTTTTCGTAGAGAGCAGAATGAACGTAATGGAGAAGACCAACAAGCAAGACCGAGGCAGCACTCACGTCAAGTGATAAACTTAAAACGAATATACGAAGGCAGTCTTAATTACGTTAAAATGGTGCGATCGGTTGTGTTTATGTGCCACGGGGCTGGACGTCCGTACTATCGATACAGATCCATTCAGCTGCGGCGGCTTAGGTTGGTCTGGATGCTGTAGAAGCTGTTTGCAACCTTAGGGCTGGCCAAGTCTTCCAGGTTGTTCTGAAAATTGCAGCAGCAAAACGCAAGCTACTCCAGGCTACAGTAAAAATAAATGGTTTCCAAGTTGATATCTGTGACTTTCATGAGGATTTATTAGAAGCCAAGCTGCACTGGCTTCCATACGAAGTTACTGCTCAAGATGTCAGTGCGGCAGTTAGACGTTTTGGAGACCTAATGTCTCATTCGTTTGAAAAATTGACGGCAGGAGGGCGAAATGTGTGTGATTTAGGTGTGCGTCTCATGAAAATTAAGCTTCGTGAAACTGTCACGATGGTCGATATTCCTGAAATTTTGTATGTGCGAGGAATTCCTGCGTTGGTTGAGGTGGCAGACTGCGCGCTGCATTGCTTGCATTGCAGAATTCGTGGGCACTTCAGCCGCGCATGCGCGAGTGTGGAGTGCGGCGTGTGTGGGTGCTACCGTGACCGGCGCGACCTATGTCCTCATTTGCGTGCCCAATCGATTGCTGAAGCGCAAAAGAACGGCGTAATGGGTAATGTTGTTCCAATCTGTAGTGCTGAATCAAATAGTATAGCAAGGCAACAGCAGCAAGGCGTACCTGCTGAGCCAGCTTCAACGACCCCAATAGTGCATCTAGTAGAAGAGCATCCAAATAGTTCAGTGCATGCAGCTCCGTCTACATCAAGTACAGTTGGTACGAACGCAATAACAACATGCGCGGGCGAAGTCATCGAAGGCACTAGCAGTGAATCAGAGGTAATGTAGTTAGTGGCGCCACCAAGCAAGTGGAAGCGTGCAAATAGACGAAAGAAGAAGGAACCAGTAGAAGAAGAATGTGTGAGACAAGAGCCATCGAGAAAAGTCGTGAGTGACGAAGCAATTTGTCAAGGTATCTTGCCACAAGTGTCGCGTTCTGCGCCATGCAGTAAGCAGCAAGCTTCACACGATACATTGAAACATGAGCAGCAAATGTGCTGCACGCAAAAAAAGTTGCAAGATAGTGAGCAAAAAATGTCACAGGAGATGTCCAAAGATGTGACAGGAGAGGTGATGCTGAATGAGCTCCAAAACATGTCACGTGTAGAGTCAGCAGTGTTACAGCACGAGTCATCATCAGTGTTACCAGTCCAAGAGCTGTACGTTAGTCAGAGTCAAAATCTTGGTTCTCTAAGGATAAGTTTAGGTTCAAGTACAAGTGCATGTGAGATTGAAGTGCAAGGTTTTCAGTTGCAGCAAGAATTATTTGAAGATACAATGAGTCAATTCGAAGCTGTTGTGGCAAAATTCGTGCAAGCATCAGAGTCTGCTGCTCTGCGGGTGGGAATAGGGAAGGATGAGTCAATGTGAATAAATTTGTCAATGTGGATGAGTCAATGTGAAACCTTATTTTTCGTGCTTAACCCAGTAACACTTTTAACGACTCTGAGGAAGGCGGTTCCCATTAAGAAAAGGCTAGCAATAAACTTTCCCCTCCCCTATAATCCTCACCACAGAGCCGATGCATAAATTCTGGTGACCAAGGTGAACAAATTCAACCAAATTAACAAACAAATATACATTTATTCAGTAAATAACAACCAGGCAGGGCACTACAAAATTCAATGTTAAATTCGCAGATATAATCTAACTTAGACCAGTTCTATATAAATTCACAAACACTGACCAAGGCCTAAATTTCTAATTGACAAGCCCAAAAATATTTCTTCACAGTCGCCTTAGTCAATGAATAACCTCGAATAATTACAGCATGCCCATATGTACATTTAATTCCCTACCCCACATATAAATAGAAAATAAATAACCAATACTAGGAAAATATACTCCACCGGTAAGTCAGTGTTGTAGTAGGCCTAGCCTATCTCCAAAACTTTCTCTAGTTTAAAGCCTGTTCCTCTGAACCATAAACCATTTTACCACAAATAGGCTACTACAAAAAAAAGTAACACGGAACCTAGGCATATCTCACCCTTTTTCCCGTTTCCAAATTTTAACCAACAGGAAAGCCTGTTCACACTTAATTATTCAAACCCGGATAAATAATTCTATGCTCATTGAATTCCATAAAGCTCACAAAGAGCGTTAACCACAAGCTTAACGTTACTTAGGTAAGTTAATTCCTGCTGCATGAATACTGATGTGAGTAAATCCTAGTTATCAATACACACATCACACACTAAACCAATACACAAAAAAATAATAAACACTTTACAAAAAAAACTAAACGACAGTGTGGCGGCCCAACCCCAAATTTGTAGAAAGAGTCTCGCGAGTTTCAGTTATTGTTACCCATAAAGGACCACAGTACGACGACTACGCAAAATGTAACATGCTCTCCAGCAGCGACCATAATTCACAAATTCCTCTCACGAATATACGAACACTGTAGTGCAATAGCACGGCCTTAGTTACTCACGGTACGAAGACACATTGGAGTGGACCAAACAAACAGGCGTGGAACCGAAGTGAATTGGACGTCTCGTATTATCGCTCAAACATTTTTCCTGTTACCGCCAACATCAACAAACGCTTGCTATGCAGTATTACGAAGGACAGGCCCGCTTCATGGCGTTCAAGACGACGTCCGAACTTCACCAACAGACGACCGACGGAAATTGACTGTCCCTATCTACCGGGAAACAGGAGCCACGGGCGGGCCCTGAAATTATCTTGTACTGACTTCTTTTTTTCTACATGGTGGTTTCCAAACAAGACAATTCGCCACACAGTCAAAGGTAACGCAGAGAGTGAACCGACGCTTCACATGGTCGTGGGTTAGTTGAAAAACGAGGGGAAAACACCACGTGACACACCAGCCAATCCCAGAGCACGCCACACCGACACCACCACTGTCGTAAGAAAACTAACCCTAACTAAATAAACATAATGAGTACAAAAACCTATCAAAACGAGAAGATAACATTACAGTAAATTTTGAAAAAGAAGAAACTCGCAACGGAAAAATATTCACGCAAGAACAGATTGCAAAACCTAATTTCCAAAAGGCAATCTATTCAAGACAGCGAAAATCCCCACACTCACTCACACATGCGAAAATCCCAACAGTGGGAGTGGCATCTTCAAATAGTTAGCGTTTCTCACGCTACAAATGTGAATTTTGCACAAACAAGGTTTAGTGTAATTTAACCTAACTTAAATTCGTTTGCACTTAAGGAATGACCTGAATGGTAAAATACACGAAATAGAAAATCTTTTGGTGCATGTTGACATTTTAGGAGTGCAGGAAGTGTATGCTAGCAATACAATACCAGGCATCCCGAAAGTAGATTGTATTACATCACACTCGAATTCTAAAGTTAGAATTTTTATCAAATGGAAAGTACCATACCTAAGCATAGTTTTTAAGCATGTGCGTGAAATAGATGCATGCGCTATCAAAGTGTTGATGAGCAACAGGTGGGTGACTGTGGTCTTCTTACATGCCTCACAACGAGTTCTTGGTGGGACTTGGCAGACATGGCTGAGTCAGTTTCAGTCACCTTATATAATTGCTGGCGATTTCAATGCACATCACTTTGCGTGGAGTTCTACGCATTGTGATGCAAGGGGTCGTCGGCTCGCGCAGGTTATTACTTCTTTGGGTCTTACAGTGGTTCACAATAAAATGCCAACATTTGTGCGCATGCAAGCTGGAAGGCAGCAGGAGTCAGCGATTGATCTCTTTCTCTGCTCGCCGGAGATTGCTGACACATTCACCTTTATTGTGTCCGACGATCTTCGAGGAAGCGATCATTTACCGATTGCTCTCCTTCCAGTTGCTATTGGGCATTTTACGTCATCCGGGCTTCCTAAGAACAAGAGACCGAATGTAGACAATGGAAATTTCAGCGACTGGTGCAACAAGTTGGTTCCTGTCAAGAATCAGAAGTTGCACTGTCAGACAGGGCGTGCTAAGCCAATTTGGTGGACTGCTGTGTGCAGAAAGGCAGTCAAAGATAGACGCATTACGTATCGCTGTTGGAAGCGCTGCCCGAATGACGAAACGTGGCACATTTACAAGGGTACGGCGCAAGAGTTGGCATACATATTGCGTAAGAAAAAGGCCCAGTCCGGCATAAGGATTTGCGCTGCGGTTGCCTCCACCGGCGCAATAATGCAGGCATGGCGTGCACTTCGACCACAAGACGCTAAAGGCACTGTAGTATGGGCTTATTAGCTGCTACCGTCGGGAGATCCGAGTAGCACAGTGTTAACTGGTGAATCATTGGCCAATGCATTTAATGCGAGATTTGCGAGCATATACTCGTTACCGAGTGGTGCGGAACCACGATCTGTCACGTTCTTGCCATTACAAGGGACTGAATCTGGTAGGCCTTTTCTGAGTTTCGCAGGGCGTCAGCCAAATGTAAGCCAACGAGTGCCACGTGACGGTGTTTCATACGCTAACCTAGGCTCTCTGTCAAATAAGGACACTTTGAACTTCCTTCTGTATTTGCAAGAGCTTCATGATGGTGCTCCGCTGCCTCCATCATGGCTATTTACTGTTCTAATACCAGTTCACAAACGAGGCAGCAAACGCTAGGATCTAAGGAATTTGAGACCAATTGCGCTGTTTTCCTGTGCACTCAAGGTATACAAGAGCATGCTAGTCTACCGTCTAAATTGGCACATGGAATATTACAACTGTCTGTCAAGCATCCAATTCGGTTACAGGTCAGGGAGAAGCACGCAGGACGCAATCCTATATCTCCTGACCAGTATTAGAGAGGCTTGGGCACATGGTCTTGCGGTTATAGCTGTATTTTTGGACATACGAGCGGCGTATGACACTGTAAGCATGGCTTGGGTGGAAGCATCCTTAACTAGCATGGGTGTTCGGAGTAAGTTGTCTGGTGCTCTGCTAGCTCTCCTTGCAAAAAGAGTGTTTGCAACAAAAGTTAATGGTCACTGGTCTTCACAAGCAAGCACTAACCGAGGGCTGCCGCAAGGCAGCTGTCTCAGTCCAGTGCTTTTTGCAATTGCCATAAATGACGTTTTGGAAGAGATGCGGTATCATATGAACATTGCGTGTTATGCCGATGATGTGGCGGTGTGGTTTGTTGGAAGTGACACTGACGTAGTAGCATGGCTTGCCCAGGGTGCTGTAGAGCGCATTGAGCAAGTCTTGGCGAAACGAGGTCTTTTGTTGTCACCATCGAAAACTGAAATGGTTTTGTTCTCTTGCATCAGAAACGTATGTTGTGCCTCGCTGCAGATTGAGGTAGGAGGGATTTTAATCCACCCAACGAACTGCGTGAGGTATCTAGGTGTTTGGTCTACGGTGTACAGAGCACACAAGAGTTCTGTGAGAGAGGTTGGAGCTCCGCCTTCCAGTCTTGCAAGCACTGACACACTACCATGACATTCCAAGGAAACACCTGTTAGCAGCTTATCATGCACATGTTAGAGCAACCTTAGATTTCCACCTCCCTTTCCTTGCAGGAGCAAAACAGCAGCTGAACACTTTACAAGTTGTCATCAATGAGGGTCTACGAACGGTGACAGGTTGTCTCGTTACAACTCCAGTTCAGTGTCTCTGGGTGGAGGCCTGCGATCCACCAGTACATCTTAGGGCTGCTGATGGGTTAGTGATGCTTTTGCGGAAATAGCTAAAGGAAAGCCTCAAACCAAAGTGGATGGCCCTAACGAAGTTGGTAAATAAGGGTCAATGCGAATGAATTTGCTTATACCAGTCTATCGCGTGTTAGTCCCTGACGGAACCTCTTTATCACTCCTTGACACCGCCATTCCCTGAGGGATGCCTTCCAATGAATACCTTGTAACAGATATCCACCACAGGGTTCTTTAGGCCAAAGCAATCTCTCTGGGTTCCTAAATTACCTAAAAATGGGTTAGTTTAGGTTTAAACTAACTTAAGAAAGACTTAAAGACTAGAAGTGTTGCTTAACTTAACATAGTTACCATAGGATGAACTGAATTAACTCAGAACATGACTAAAGGCTTAAGAAGTCGTGTTCCAAATTCAAGAAGAGAAGAGGCCTGAAGGGCCTTAAGCCTAAAGAAAAGGCTTAGAAGGTTCCAAATTATTCGAGCATGATTAAAGAGGCAGAGAAGGAGCTGTTGTCAATTCAGCTGCTGAGTCCAGACTGAATAGTTTATTGCAAACGAAGGACAGGAAAAAAGGCCCAAAAAACCAAGGGCGCATGCGTGACAGACCACGCGCCTCGAGCCTAAAGTGAAGGCGATTGGTTTACAGTCATTTGATCTTTTACATGATAGCACGAGGCCAAAAATACATGAATAACACCAACAATAAGAAAAACACTAGAAAATATCTAGATGCACGCTATTATGCAATTTACATGCAACAGGTTGAACTCCTCTCCTCTACAATGGCGTCAAGTACACCCTAATTAGCAAATCCGACATATAAACAAAACATAAAACATAAAACGACATAAAACAAAAGTGTAACAGCAAGATTCGCAACATATTCCACCCCAACCGAAGATCTTCACCGATTCTTGTGAATCTTGCTGATGCGCAGAGAATCTTCAGGTCAAGACGAATCTTCACCTTGATTTTTGAATGATGGTTAAGGAAAATAATCTGATGTTTGAGAGTGCTTGGCATTGCAGCCTGGCCAGAACTTTTTCACCAGGCTTTGAAATGACATGCAGAAGCAATACCAGAAACCCCTTCAATTTTGACTGGTAGAAAGGCACTGTGAAGCATAGCCCTTCACCATCTTAAGGCGCCACGGGTGCTCCACGTCTTTCAGCCACCGGACTCCACTGGAGAGGTCGAAACGTTGCCTGCCAAGCCCGAACCTCAACTGCATAAGTCGGTGCTTGACAGATTTAAAAAATTTTGAAGGGGTTTACAAGGTAATGAGCGAAGACAACTAGCTAATAGTGAGCTTCCTTGAAAGTAAGTGTCTATGAAAAGCTAACTCAAGCTTGTAACTTGTACCTACAAGAATGTTCTTCATTGAGGTGAAGTGTGTTTAAGTGTTTGATTAGTTTAGAAGACTACTTTCTAAGACTTAACTAGCAACTAACAAACCAATGTATGTATCCTGCACCCTAAACTATCTCCAAAGGGCAGACACGCTGAACAGCTCTTCTTATGAAGTTACCGTTGCTAGTTTGAAGCATAACTGACCACACCTTGCCGTCTCTTCCTTCGGTGACCTCAGAAATTCGACCCTTCTTCCACTGCCCTCGAGGAAGACGTTCATCCTTTACTAACACAACATCATCAATTTTTAATGGAACTTCATTTCCATGAACGTTCAGGGAATGAGCTGATCGTAATTGGAGAAGATATTCTTGACTCCATTTTTGCCAGAAACTGTCCATCAGATGTCTTCTAAATTTCCATCTTCGTAAAAGAGAATCTTTAGTGGGTACAGCTTAGATGCTTGGGAGAAGATCAGATAAATCACTTCCAATCTCCCTATCAAGAAATGAGACGGAGTAATGTATTCTGAATCTTGAGAATCTTCCTACATGTTCACCAAAGGTCAGTTGTTTATTACTGCTTCCACCTCAGTCAAAAGTGTCCTGAACTCTTCGGAATCAAGTAGAGCATTTCCTAAAGTCCTCCTCAAGTGTCTTTTCACCAATCCCACCATCCGCTCGTAGAATCCTCCCCACCACGCAGCTTGAGGAGCTATGAACCTCCACTCGATTCCTTTACGTGCAGCTTGCTTCTGAACATCAGACTTTGATAACATTTCCCACGCTTCCCGAAGAATCCGATCAGCTTGTTGAAATGTTTTCGCATAATCGCTATAGATAATCTTGCAGATTCCTCGTCTTGCATTGAATCTTCTGAAGGCTAACAAGAATGGCTTAATCCCCTGTGACGATACAAGTTCCAAATGAATCGCTCTTGTAACCGCACAAGTGAACAAACATATGTAAACTTTAACGTTTTCTGGAAAACCTTTAATCCACACAGGACGTGCAAAGTCCAACCCAGATACCTAAAAGGGTAAGTATTGTTGAACCCTCGCTGCAGGCAGAGGAGCTTTTTTCACAGATGGAGGTTTAGCGTTCCATTTTCTACAAGACAGACATCCATGAATGGCTCTCCGTACAGACTGGTGGCCACGAAGTATCCATGCCGTATTTCGAACTTTAATTAAAGTTTCTTGCACCCCACCATGCAATGTATGAACGTGTTTGTCACGAATGAAAAAATCCACCAGTTTGTGAGAAGAAGAGAATCGGGTGAGCCTGGGCTTCATTTAATTGTGCAAAACGCAAACGTCCACCAATTCTTATTAAATTGGCCGAGTCTAAGTAGGGATTGAACTGCAAAAGTTTGGACTTTGAGTCAGGTAGGCAGGCCGCACACCGCATCGAACGTATATGCAAAGATGCCTTATGTCTTGTCGCATGTCCATTACAAAACGTTTTACCCTAGGGCCAAATTCATAATGACGGCTCAACTCAAAGTCATGGTACTTTGCTAAGTCAGGGCGAAGCCTGAGCCGAGATCAGACTCACTTTGGCATACATATTGAAATCCAGGCTCAGACTTAGCAAAGTAAAGCTTTGGCGTGAGTTTGAGCCAAGCTCACACCTAGCAAAGCACAGCTTTGACGGATCCATGGAAACAGAAAAAAAAAAAACAGACAAATAATGGGGAAAAAAGTCATAATAATACTAATAATAATAATAATAATAATAAGTTCTTTTATTGCAAAGCAATTCTCGAAGCTTATAGAAAGCTTGTGTGAGATTTTACAACATCTTATTCTCGAGTGATTAATAATTACAATAAATTATACATACACATTATACATACACATTATACATACACTAAATATCACACAAATATATATTACTTAACGTTTATAACTTCTTCATAAATTATTGGCGCTTCTCACTGGACTTGTAATATGTATTTAACTGATTTATTATGAGGTATTTTTTTAAATTTATCCTTAGTTCTTTCATATTTATGTATGTTAACATATTTTCTGACAGTTCATTAAATAATTGTGGTATGTAATACTTTTTTCCTCTTTTTCCATATGCATTATTCCAACTTGGCATTTCATATCTCCTTTTTCCTACTCTTATTTTATCTAAATTTTTTGTGGTAATAATAATAATAATAATTTATTTCAGTATCTGCAATACACAACGTAAGACGGATCAAGGCACGAAGCAAATGCTTGTATGTGCACTGAAACAGTAAACGTATGTTATTTACATACACTCATACAATCTACAATTTCATTAATAATAACAATTTTTTTTAACATCATAATTATCTACAAGCAAAAAATATCCATAATTTACATGTTAAACGATCGTATTCCTCAATTTGTTAGTCAAGACACACCCCATGTTAAACATTTCTACTTACAATAAGCCATTTTTTAATTTTTGATTTGATATTAGACCTATTCAGTTCATTTCTTAGCTCACGTGGTATTTCATTCAGAATTAATGATGTCGTATATGATCTGCATCTCATACCATATGAGTTACGCCAAGAAGGTAACCTTAACCAATTCACATTATTTCTTTCAGGTCTTTCGTTTATATGCAGTATATTTTTATCAAAGAAGTTATTCGCAATCACATCAAATTTAAATATCATATCCAATGTGAAAAGTTTATTTTCCCTCCTAATTTCCTTAGAAGATTTACCATCATTTGTATTAAACAAAATTTTAGCCGATTTATTTAAGCATTTTTGAAGTCCCATCAGATAGCTTTTTGTTGTGGACCCGTAAATAGCTATTGTATACCTAATGTTAGATGTTACCCATGCTTCGTATAGAAGGCGTTTGGTTTTATTATCAAAAATGTTCTTAACTACATAAAGTGTAGGCATCATACTTCTAATTTTTCTCTTTAGAGTTTCAATATGGTTAAAGAACTTCCAATTTTCGTCTATATCAAGGCCTAGATATTTCATATTCGAAACCTGTGTAATTCTTTTGCATTCACAATTTTCAATCATTTCACAGTCATGTCTGTGCATATAAATATGACACTTAGATCTAGTTGTATGTGAGGTGGTTATATGCATAAAAACAGTCTTCTCCAGATTAATTATAAGTTCATTGTTCTCTAGATAGTTGTTGATAATATTGAATGCATCTTGTAGATTATTAATCATTGTTACTTGATAAGAGTTAATGGATAAAATGAAAATATCATCTGCATACAAGTACAGATTACAATTAAGATTTAAGTCCATAATATCGTTAATGTAAATAATGAAAAAAATAGGTCCAAGTATAGAGCCCTGAGGCACACCAAAGTCCACATCCCTCCATGTACTCTGCTGATCCCCAATTTTTATACTGCATACCCTGCTTGTAAGGTAATTATTAAACAGGCCCTTTATATTCCCTCTAATCCCCACCATGTCCATTTTTTCCATCATAATATCTTTATCTAGGGTGTCGAAAGCTTTTTTTAAGTCAATGGCAATTGCGCCAACATGTTTGCTACTATTGAGTGCCTGATTTATTTGATTGTCAATTTTTTTCAGAGCATCGGTAGTCCCTATTCCTTCTTGGAACCCAAATTGATTAATGTTCACTAATTTGTATTTTTTTAAAAAGCTTGCAATTCTTTTTGCAAAAAACCTTTCTATAACTTTATTAAGAACAGGTAGTAGGCTGATGGGACGATAGTTGCAAAAGTCCTTTTCGTCATTTTTTTTTTTATAGATCGGTCTTATAATTTGTTTTTTTAGATTTGTTGGCCAAATTTCAGTTTCCAACATACAATTTATCAGAATTGTGAGGAATTCAGCAGTTTGTTCTTTAGTATTTTTAAACACATCCATCAAAAAACCATCATGGCCACAAGATTTTTTATTATTCATGCTGCTAATGATCGTTATAATTTCATAAAAGTTTGGAGCTATGATCTGAATTGAATGTGTTGACTTAGACGAATCACTATTTTTTTCTGTATTTTTGTTAAAGCTAATTTTCTTACCATTGCTTTTAATATTCAGGATTTCATCAATGAAAAAATTTGCAAAATCATTTGTCAGTTTTTTAGTCTCCACATGTGGAAATGCTTTTTTTAATTGCTCATCAATTTTATTATTCTTAGTTTTATTTTCTTTGTTACAAACTTCTTTGATTTTCTCCCACATTTTGGCACTATCATGTCTATTTATATTAATAAGATTCTGATAGTAAGTTTGCTTTGCATTGTAGATTTCTTTGGCAATGCATTTTTTTAGTTCTTTGTAAACTTCCATTGCATTAAGATCTTCATTTGGAGATTTTTTGATTTTGTGCCACATATTATTTTTTTTCCTTATTTTTTCTAGCAGTTCATTATTCATCCATTCATTTTTAATCTTTTTCTTTTATTAGACTTAACTAGAGCGGTTTTTTCCCCCATTGTATTTTGTTTGTTACGTTCGTATACTGATGTAATTTTGTCTTCAATAGCCTCATAAATTTGATTCGGGTCCGTGTAGTTTTTTAAGTAAGTCCAGTTGATATCTCTTAACTCTTTCACAATACTATCAAAATTATATTTAATTTTCGAAAAAGGCGGCTCATCCAAATTCATGAATGTGCTATGATGAATTAGCTGCACCGCAGTAAAGTAGTGATCAGCAAGTTTTATCTCAATAACAAATGATTTATAACTAAAGTTTTTGCCCTTAAAATATATTAGATCAATACATGACTTCGACATTTTATTATTTCGAAAATCTTCCCTAGTTGCAGAATTAATTAATGTGTCAAAACCAAAGTATGCCATGCAATTTTCAAATTTATCAATATCATACTTTTCAGATTGGTCTTGATGGTTTACCAAAATATTCATATTTAGGTCACCTAAAATAATCATGTTTGTATTTCTTGCTCTGCTTTTTAAAAACAATTTTAGGTCCTTAATAAATTTTTTTCTATTAGAAGATGGTTTTCTGTAAATTGCGACAATTTCCACATTTTGGTTATTTAACATAATTTGGCAAGATATAGCTTCATTTCCTTCAAATTCCATATTTTTACAAAAGATATTATCTTTAAATTTTTCATGCACAAACAAGAGTACACCCCCACCACCTTGTGAAGTCCTACAATTCGAAAATTTTAGGTAATTCTTCAAGTTATAATTTCCAGTTTCCTCTGTTTTTATATTAATCTCTGTGAAGACAATTACATTCCATTCAATATCCGTCATTTCAAATTCTGCCAACCAATTATCCCAGTTAACTCTACAACTTCTTATGTTTGCATGCAAGCATTTCAGATTTATAAAATTATTACATTCTAATTTGTCCTGTAATTGGAAAAAGTTTTCCACAGTTTCATTAAAGAAGCTATTTATGCACTCCATTTGGTTTAAGGCACTTGTTGACTATTTTCTCCTGTTGCATCACACTTGTTGAGGAGTAAACTTTCTAGTTCTTCATTACTCTTTATCGAGTAAATTTGTCTTTCCTTTTCATTTTTTTTGACGCAGATTTTTCCATTTTTTACCCAAATGTATTTGAACAATTTCCCAAGATCTTGTTTAGTTTTCCATAGTAGTGCTTTATAATAAGCTGTTAAGTGTTCGTTGACATAGATTTTTGTTGTTTCCATTGGCGAACAGATCATCATTAGTAATGAGTTTTTTGTTCTTGTTTTCAACCCAGGCGTCTCTGTACGTGCGGTTTCTAAATTGTATAAGAATAGATGGCACTCTTGTTGTATTTTTAGTTGGCAGTCTATGTGCTTTATCTATCCATACATCTTCAAAATCTGGAATGTCAAGTACTGCCGCCAGGCGGTAAATAGTATCCTTTAGGTTTTCATGTTTTATTGTTTCAGCACCAAAGATTTCAACATTCTTGTTTCGACTGTATTGTTCATTTTCTTCTTGTGATTGTTTAATATCATTTACAGTTTTTTTTAGCTGAGTTATGTCCAAATCTTGTTGGTTGCCTTCACTTCTTTCGCTCGTAGTCGTCAATTTCTCTTCAATTTTTTCAATTCGTTTGAGTAAAGCCTTGTTGGACTGTTTCATTTCTTCGTGTTCTTTCTTGAATTCTTCATACTTTTTTTCAGTGAACTCAATATTTATCAAGAATTCTTTATTTGATGTAATTAGGCTTTCTATTTTTTCTTCCATACTGTTTAGTTTACAGCTTAATTTTTCGTTTCTTTTCAAGATGACTTCGCTTTCTTCTTTGAGTTTCAGAAATCCTTTTCTTTGTTGTTCCATTTCAAAAAGAATTTTTTTATTTGACTCAAGGACCATGTTTAGTTTTAATAATAATAATAATAATAATAATAATAATATAATAATAATAATAATAATAATAATAATTTTTATTGCTTACTTGACTCGAAGTTGTTGTCAACTTGTATGAGTCAGCAATACAAAATAAATATAAAATACACTTATTTACAACAATATACAGAGAAAAAAAAGTAAAAAGAAAAAAAAAAGAAAAAATTTGCCAACTAATTACAAACATGTATCATTACACAAAGTTACAAGTTTCGCTACATGATCACCACATCCATTATGAAACAGTAATTAGTAGAAATTGAAATGTAATTGTTCAATTTATTTGTTGCCTAAAAGCCAGTCTTTTAATTTGGGTTTTAGTTCACTTATGCTTTTACTATTTAAGATTTCTTTTGGTATGGTATTAAAGATATGTGGAATATAATATTTTTTGTTTCTTTGGCCATATTTATTGTTCCATTTTGGTATTTGAAATCTTTGTGACTTTAATCTGAGTCTGCTTTGTTTTTCTATACTGTATATCTTGTTTGTATTTATATAATAATTTTTTATTATTATCATATAATCTCTCGATTCTAATACTCTTAAGATTTTATTTTCCTTATATAATTCAGCTGTTGTTTTCTGCGGTTGTTCAAATAATATCTTCACAATTTTGTTTTGTACTTTTTGCAATCTTTCAATTAAATATTCTGAAGCAAAACCATATATTTCTAAACCGTATCGTATTTGACTTGCTACCCATGCTTCATATATTATTTTTTTGTTTTTACTATCTAAAACATTTCTTAATTGGTATAATTTTGCTAATATAAATCTTAATTTATCAATTATCATTAGGATATGTGATTTAAAATTCCAATGTGAATCTATTAACATTCCCAAATACTTTGTTTTTTGTTTAAATTTTAATTTTTTACATGAATTTTGACAGTTTAACTTATCTTTCCCATATTTCATCAATTTACAATTTTCTCCATGTACTATTATGTCACTTCCTTCATTTACTTTCATTTTTGGTACTGTTATATTCATATATATTGATTTTTCTTCACTTATGTACATTTCATTTTCTATAAACCATGCATTTATCATATCAAAGTCAAATTGTAAATTTTCCAACATCTCTTCTCGTATATAATTTATGGATATTAGCATCATATCATCTGCAAACAAATATATTAATGTTCTGTCAACACACGCACTAATATCATTTGTATATATTAAGAACAATAAAGGCCCTAGAACTGATCCTTGTGGAACCCCATTCATAATTTCATTTCGAGAGCTATATTCATCTAAAATTTTGACTGTTGCTTTTCGATTTTCTAAATAATTTTTTATTAAATTATAAATTTTCCCTCTCAGTCCTACTTGTTCACATTTTTTAAGTAATATTTTTTTATCAAAAGTATCAAATGCTTTTTGTAAATCTATTTGTATAGTTCCAACATACTTTCCTTCATTTAATGCTTTTGTTATTACTTCATTTATTTCTGCAAGTAAATCCGACGTGCCTTTTCCTTTTGTATATCCATACTGCTGACATGAAAGTAGTTTAAATTTATCAAGAAACAACCGAATTTTTCCTGCAAAGTATTTTTCTATTATTTTGTTTATTATTGATAGCAATGAAATTGGTCTGTAATTGTTCATATCTGATTTATTACCCTTTTTATGTATTGGTCTTAATGCTTGAATCTTCAAAAGGTCTGGCCATTTTTCATTATCAATCATTTTATTTATCAATTTGCATATAAATACTGCTGTATTTTCTTTAGTTTGTTTAAAGTCTCTTGTCATGAATCCATCTATACCTGTGGCATTTGATTCTTTTAGCTCTTGTATAATTTCAATTATTTCCTTTTGTGTTGCATGATCAATAAACATTGATTTTGTGGTTTTATTTTTATTCTCCATTTCTTTCTTATACACATTATTGTAGTGATTTCCTTTTTTATAAATCACTATTTTATTCGCATATTTTTTCTTTAAAATAGGTACCTGTTCTGAAAAGTTGTTATTAAATTTGTTTCGAACTTCATTTAAGCTAATGTTTTTGAAATTACTCATTATATTTTGATCAACAGTCTCTTTGTTCTTATTACTTCCAGTCATTTCACGTACTACTTCCCACATTGTCTTATTTTCTTTCATACTCTTTTCTATCTTATTTTTATAGAAGTTTTGTTTACATTGAACAATTTTTTTATGTACTAAGTTCTTAATTTCTTTATACTGTTTTAATTCTTTCTCATCAATTTTTTCTAAACTTTTCATTTTTTTCCACATATTATTTTTCTTGTTTATAAGTTTAATAATTTCTGGTGTTATCCATTCTTTCCTTCCATTTTGTTCCTTTGTTTTAATTTTTTTATTAGTCTTATCTGTCTTATGTTTTTCGTATACGCTTGCTATTTGTTGATTTATTTGTTCATACATCAAGTCAACACACTTTATCTTATCAAGATGTTCCCATTTAACATTACTTAATTCTTCAACAATCTTTCTGTGGTTATATGTCACACTTTTAGTCAATAAAGTATTTCTGTGTCCAGTTTTCTTTATTGCTGGGTTCCATAACCAGCACACTGTTAAATAATGATCTGCAATTTTCTTTTCTAAGGTAGCTCCTTTACCTACCCAATCTTTAGTTTTAATAAAGATGTGATCTATACATGATTTTTGAATAAAATTCTCATTATTTTTATTAACTATTTCTACCCTAGTTGGTGAATCTAGAGCTTTTCAAAACCCAACTTAGCTAAGGTATTTTCGTATTTATCTATAATCTTTTGTTCGAATTTATCACTATCATCATTTTCATGAAATAATATATTAATATTTATATCTCCTATATATACAATATTTCTTTTTAATTTATTTTTGTTTGTAATTATTTTTTTAAGTCCTGCAATATATTTTCTTTTATCAGTATCTGGTCTTCTATATATTGCATATATTCCGAAAAACTGTTTTTGATATGCAAAGTTTATTTCTATTCCTTCATTTGAATCAAATTTAACAGTTGTTTGTTCCACATTCTCCAATTTAGTTTTTTCATTTAAATAAATCATGATACCTCCTCCACGTTTTGTTTCCTCTCTAGTTATGATATATTTTGTATAGCCATGCCAATTGTAATTTTCTACTTCTTCTTTCTTAATGTTAATTTCTGTTATAACGATTATGTCCCATGCTACTTTAGTTTTCTGTAATGTTATTTGTAATGCATCCCAGTTTTTTCTTGCGCTCCTTATATTGACATGAATTATTTTTAACCCATTTCCATTTTTCATTTCCAACTCAATTTTTTATAATAATTTTTATAATAATAATAATAATAATATGCTTTATTGTACAAGTTGTTGTTAGTACAGGCACGAAGCTCCAAAGAACTTGTGTGTGCAAGCAAGTAATACATTTTGTTATTTGTATATGTTAAATTATAATCATGCATCATACATTTTTACATATATTCCTCTTAAATTCCATATATTAAATTCAGTACACTAATTTAGTTATCTAAAATTTGATATGGTAGTTTATTATTGGTCTAATATCCATTTTTTAATGATCTTGTCCACTTTATTATGATTATTCAGGTTCCGTAGGTGTTCTGGTAGTTTATTAAATTGATAAGGTACTTGGTATTTCATTTCACGTCTCCCAAACGAATTATTCCACTTTGGTTCTATTAGCCATGTATTGTTACCTCTTACAATTCTGTTAGTCTTAACTTTATATAAGTTCTTAAAATAATTCTTTTCTATTATATTCCAAGTTAATATTTGCTGTAAATTCAATATTTTAAACTTTTTGTATAAGTCTTTACTATGTGTTAGTTTATTGTCTTTAAATAATGCTTTAATTGCCTTATTTGTAACTTTCTCAAGTTGTGCCATTATACTGTTAGTCGTTGTTCCGTACACTGTAATTCCATATTTGATGTGGAACTGTTTTTTTGTTTTTTTCATTAAGTATTCCGTTTAGTTTATACATTGTTGGTATCACACGTCTGGTTTTTAGAATGAGTTTATTTATATGTTCGTAAAATTTTCAGTGTTTTTCTAATTCTAATCCCAAATATATGGCTCTGTTAACTTTTTTAATAGTTTTACATTTGCATTGTTTATTTTGTTTCTTACATATTTTATTGCACATTGTTATTTTACCAGTCTCCTCATTCATATGTGACGAGTGTATTGGTAAATATACAGTTTTTTCTTCATTTAATATTAGCTCATTTTCTTGTAAATACACCTTTAAATTATCAAAATCTTCTTGTAAGTGTTTTAGCATTTTCCTATTTTCTGAATGTATTGATAATAAAAAAATGTCATCAGCATATAATTATTATTAATATTATTTATTTCAAAAATTCGGCCCACGTTTTTTTGGACCACAGCACCTTTGCTTAAGTACAAAAAGTGCCGAGTTACAGATTACACAAAAGGACTAGGGAAATGAATTATGACACAGCAAAAACTACAAGCAATCACCGTACAGTACTGCATGCCACGTACTGAAGGTGTACTCCTTGCACAGTGAAAATCTGGTCACTGCCTGCACCAGAAGGTTAGGAGAAGCCAACACCCGAACACGAGTTCCCCAAACAGCTTTTCTTCTGATAGCTCCAAAGGATGGGAGGTTATTCTCAACCATTAACCTACTTGCACTGTACCATGGTGGCCGACCATGTAGCCGTCTAGCAGCATTGTTGTATGCAACTCTGAGTTTGTTCACAGAGGCCTTGTTATAGTCCATCCATAAGCCACTTGTGTAGAGGTTTGTGCAATGTGCCTTGAAAAGACGGTTTTTTACAAATCTATCACACGAGCTAAACTTAGCCTTCAGGCCATTTCCAGCAACACACACCGTACGGCATTGCCTGCGCATGTCGGCATCATCTCGTAAGTCATCCGAGATGATGTGCCCAAGGTAGCGGTAGCTGCTCACAAGCTTCACTGATTTACCACTTAAGAAAACCTTCGGGGGGATAAACGCTTTCCATTTCAGGCCTCTTGGTCTAAAGAAGATACACACAGTCTTGTCGGGGTTAAACAGAAGGTCCAACTGCTGGGCAACGTTTTCACTTACTGCCAGCAGTGCTTGAAGGGATTTAATGTTATAATAGTGTTACTTTGTAGAGCTGTTATATCGTTGATATATATTAGGAAGAGCAAAGGTCCTAGGACCGAGCCTTGCGGGACACCGTATTCCATTTTATTCCAACTGCTTTTTTTATCTCCTATTTTAACACTACTTTGTCGTCCTGTCATATAATTATTGATTATATTATATATTTTCCCTCTTAACCCATGTTTATAGATTTTTTCTAGTACAATATATTTGTTTAGAGTATCAAATGCTTTGGTTAGGTCAATTAGTATTGCACCTACATATTTTCCTTCATTTAGTGCTCTGTTAATATTATTATTTATATTCTCTAATGCTTCAGTTGTTCCAATTCCTTTTCTATAACCGAATTGTTGTTTGTTTAGTATGTCATATTTATTAAGAAAATTTTCTATTTTGATATAAAAAAATTTTTCAACTATTTTATTGAGTACTGGTAGCAGTGATATAGGTCTGTAGTTATTAAAATCGTTCACATTACCTTTTTTGAATATTGGTCTTATTATTTGTTTCTTAAGGTTATCTGGCCATACCTCTGTTTTTATAATACTGTTTATTAATATTACCATGAACTCACTAGTTTTTTCTTTTGTTTCAGCAAAATGTTCCATTAGAAAACCTTCATGTCCACTTGATTTTTTAATTTTTATTTGGTTAATTATTGTTATGATTTCTTGTTTATTGGTTTCTATTATTCCCATTGATTTATTGAAGTTATTTGTAGTTTTTTCTTTGGTTTTTGTTTTATTTTTGTTAATTGTGAATTTTTTCTTAAGGTTTGGTACTTGTAGTTCAAAATGTTCTGAAAATTTATTGCGTACAATTTCTAAATTTCCTTTAAAGTTCTTTTTAATGAGTTCATCAATATTTTCTTTCTTATTTTCACTTTTTCCTATCAACTGGTTAATTTTATTCCAAACTTTTTTACCATCTTGTTCATTTGCAGTAAAAAAACATTCATAATAATTTTGCTTAGTCGTTTTGATTTTCCTCTGTAATTCCTTTTTAAGTTGTTTATAACGCTTGTTGTCTTCTGTTATATCATAGTTATTATGATTTTTCTTCTGATTTTTAATAAAATTCCACAAGTTATTCTTTTCATTTATTAATTTTTCAAGTTCATGTGTCATCCATTCATTTCTCATTTTTTTCCCTGACTTCTGGCATGTTATCCTTGGTACGTAATTTTCCTTATAAATTTGTGTGATTACTTTTTCAATTTCCGTATAAATTTCATTTGGATCATTTAGTTTCTTTAATTTTTCCCAATTAGCTTTAGCTAGCTGTTTGATAATGTTTTTGTGTAGTAATTTATACTCCATATTATTTTGTTCATTAGTTTTGTTTTCTTTTTTAATATTTTTTTTTCCATATTTCAAGTGTTGTATAGTAATGGTCAGCCGGTTTTATTGTAATTACAGCACATTTACATTCAGTTTTGTTTAGCCTTGTGAATATTAAGTCTAAGCAAGATTTTGTTAATTTGTTGTTTCTGATTTCCTCCCTTGTTGGTGTGGTTATTTTTTGCTCATATCCAAAGAAGCTATCAAATTTTCAAATTTTTGTATATCTTTTTTTTCGCTTTCATCTTGTGTTTCTTTTAGTGTGTTAAAGTTAAAGTCTCCTAAGAAGATTGTATTTATTTCCTTTTTATCTTCTTTTTTGTTTAGAATTTTTTTCATTTCTGCAATGTAGCCTATTCTACTAGAGGAAGGTTGTCTATAGCCAATTATTAAATTGTATAGCTGGTCACATCTACTAAAAAATATATCTACTGCATCATTTACACCTATTTTTATGAAGGTGCAGTTTACATTCCTGAATCTGTCATTTTTAACAAAAATCATGATTCCTCCTCCACTTTGGTTTTTCCTGCACACTGCATACCTGTTATAGCCATTTAAAAAATAATTTGTTAATTCATTTTCCTTTATGTTAATTTCTGTTAAAGCAAAAACATCCCAGTCTACACCACTGTTCACCATGTCAATCTGAAATTTTTCCCAGTTTTTCCTGCAACTTCTTAGATTAACATGTATGCATTTAATTCGATTTGCATCACTGATAGTTTTGCAATCATCCTGTAATTGTCTGAAGTCTTCATACACCATGTTTTCACTTTCATGTTCACTTTCCAGCTCCATTTGTGTTTGAAGAGTTTTCTTCTGCTGTTATCTTGTTTTTAATGCTTTCCAAGTCTTCTTCACTTTTTATTGTGTAAACTTGCTTGTCTTTTTCGTTTCTTCTTAACTGTATTTTTCCTTCCTTAAACCATATAAATTTGAAGTGCTCTTTTGTTTCTTGTTTAGTCTTCCATAGTAAACTCTTGTAAAATGGGGTGACGTGCTCGTTTATATATATTTTGGTGTTGGTGCCTCTTTCAAAAATATCTTTGCTTGTTATTCTTCCTTTTTTTTCCCTCCAGCCAGGCGTCTCTGTATTCTCTGCACTTGAACTGAATTAGTATGGATTCTGGTCTATTTCTATTTTTTGTAGGTAGCCTATGCATCTTGTCGATGTACCAGTCTTCAAATCTGCTTATCTGCAGGGCGTCCGCTAATCCTTGTACTGTTTGTGGTAAATTTTCATTTTGTATGCTGTCAACTCCATATATTTCTATATTTTTGTTTCTTGAGTATTGTTCTGCTTCATTCTGATTTTGTTGTAGCTCTTTTAGTGTTGTTTTTATTTCTGCTGCACTGTGAATTTCTTCTTTGTCAAGCGTCCCTATTCTTGCTTCAACTTTTTCTAGTCTTTTTGATAATTCTATATTTGCTAGTTTTATTTCTTCATTTCTTCGTATTTTTTCATCCATGAACTTCATTCCTTCCAGTATTTTCTCGTTATCCTTTTTCAAGTCAGCTAGAGTTTTTTCTATTCTTGCGATGGCTCGTTCCTTGTCTTTTGTCATTTCGGATAGCTTTTTTTTCAATTCGTGCAATGCTTTGTGTTTGTTGGATTGTAGCTGTTTTTATTGCTTCTTCCGTTTTTTCGTAACATGCATTTTCTGTTTCATTATCGTCTTCATCATCAGTTTTTACGTCCTCCTTGTTGTTTTCTCCATCTTCAGTACTTTGTGAATTTGTTTTTCCTCTCCTGCATCTTTTACATTTCCATTCTTTTTTTTTCTTTCCCATTGCTTTAATTGTTGTAATAGCAAGACCTGCACATTCATAATGGTATTTGCCTTTGCATTCTGCGCAGGTAATAAAGTCTCCTTCATTTGTTTTAATAACATTCTCACAGTCTTGGCAGCGTGACATTTTTTTTTCTTTAATTTTCCGAAAGCTCGATGACGTGATTTGTGATCTCCATTGTCTTGGTCGTTACGTCACGTATGTTTCTTGCACTCGAGTATTTTTTTTTTTTTTAACGCCCGTCACTTCAAAACTTTGGAAAGGCAATCCTTAATAACTATGCACCCGATTTTAGTTCTGTTTGTCACTGTGCAATCAACAAGTCGTCATCTTTAATGCTGCATTGTTCATTTTCAGTATCTTTAGAGTTTTACGTGTTGATTGTCAATTTTAGGCCTCACCTTCGGGTCAGTTACTTGGCTCCACCCTCACTTCAAAACGCTCGTCGATTCAAAACTTTGAAGAAGCAATCCTCATCGAGTTTTCATCCGATTTTCGTTCTGATTTTCTTTGTGCACTCGCCAAGTCTTTATCTTTCATGATGCGTTGCTCATTTTCATTATTTTTAAAGTTTTGCACATTAGTTTGACGTTTTTCGGACTCACCTTCGAGTCAGACACTTGGCTCCGGCCGCCTGGTGGCGAATAATAATAATAATAATAATAATAAAGCGGCATTAAAGAACATTAATTATTATTAATAATAATATTAATAATAATAATAATAATATTATTAATAATAATAATAATAATAATAATATTAATTTTTTTTTTAATGATAATAATAATCTGCTTTATTCATGAACTACAAAACACATGAAGCACGAAATCCAAAGGAGGACTTGCGTGTGTGCAACAAAGGTTAAAAGTTTGAATATTTACAATTCCAACAATAAATAACTACATAAAGTTTGATAAAAGAACACTAAAAAGCACTACGCATTCAATAATAATAATAATAATAATAATAATAATAATAATAATAATAATATAATAATAATAATAATTTTATTCACACACACATTACATTTGTAATATACAATATAGGCCAGAACACGAGACTTATGAAGTCTGTATGTGTCTGTAAATTAATAATTGTGAAGAAGTAACGATATAGGAAAAATACAAATTTCATGTAAGGTTTAAAAATTAAATAAAGAAAAACATCCGTATTATTATGTATATTAGATGATTAGAACTGGTTAAAATTTTAATATTCTTAATGTTGCTTTAAAGTTAGTATCCATTCTTTAATGAGTTTATTGAGTTGGTATTTACTCTTTAAGTCTCTCAAGTTAACTGGCAGTAAGTTAAAAGTATGCGGGATTACATAACGTTGGCCTCTCTTACCGTAGGAATTTCGCCATGTAGGAACTTTGAGCCATTCAGATGTTGATCTTATATTTCTTTTATTTTCCAATTTATGTTCCATCAGAAAATAATTCCTTTTGATGATGCAATTCGTTATTAATTGTCTGACGGTCATTATTTTGTAGTGTTCATAAATATCAGCAGTAAGTTGTCCAATACGTTTACCAAACAACGCTTTCAATCCTTTATTTTGAATTTTTTGCAAGTTGTTAATGAGGCCATCAGTTGATGTTCCATAAATGCTACATCCATATCTAATAAGTGCATTAATCCAGCTCTCAAAAAGAGATTTTTTTTGCTTCAATGTTAAGAATACTTTGTAATTTATAAAGCAGAGGTACAATTCGTCTAATTCTATTAACTAGATTTTCGATATGTTTGGCAAATTTCCAATTTTCGTCAATTGTGATGCCTAAATATTTGCATTCCGTAACTTTAAGTAGTTTAGGGCATGTACACGTTTGATTGTCATGACATAGGTCATCGTGGATACAGATTTCACTTGATTCATTTTTCATATGTGAGGTCATGATTGGAAGATAACACGTTTTTTCTGCACTGATATATAATTCGTTATTCTTAAGCCATAAGTTTATGGTGTTAAAGTCAGTTTGTAAATGTTGGGTCATTACATTGCATTTATTATTAATTCCAATCATAATAATGTCATCTGCATAAAGTGTAAAGTAACTGTTCCAATTAAGGTACTGCAGATCATTTACATAAAGAAGAAAAAGGAGTGGTCCAAGAATAGAGCCTTGTGGCACGCCAAATTCAATAGGTTGCCACGAACTGTGTACGTTATTGATGCCAACACAACACGTCCTATTCGTTAGATAATTCACAATAATATTCAAAATTTTTCCTCTCAAACCAAGGTTAAAAAGTTTCCTAGATAAAACATCTTTGTCAATTGTATCAAATGCTTTTTGTAAATCTATTAAGATTGCACCAACATATTTCCCGTCATTTAGTGCAGTTGTTACCATATTGTTTATTCTATGTAGTGCATCAATTGTACCTTTGCCACGCTGAAATCCGAATTGGTTTGAATCGATAATAATGGTTGAATAATAATAATAATAATAATAATAATAATAATAATAATAATAATAATAATAATAATAATAATAATAATAATTTATTTCGAAACAGCACGAAACTCATACGAGCTTGTATGTGCCAAACAACTGTTTGTACAACCAAAGGTTTAAACCTACAGCACTAAAGTTACAAACATAAGGGTTTGACAGGCTCAGTTCATTAACACATACCAAAAAAAAAATATGCAACAGAAACAGATAAATTTAACAAATGTAATTAAAATTATGTTTGTATAAAATAATAGGCCAATTCTATAAAATTATTTAAAAATGCAATCAATGATATGCAATCCTAAAATAAAGCTATATACGGTTAAGAAGTGTAACTTACAATAAAACTAAACTTATATACAATTAAAATACTATAAACAGAAGTAAAACTCACTTAATACTAACCAATTTGGTGACACTTTAATTCGGAAAAGACAAAAGCCAACAATTAACAGAATTTTTCATTTCAGTATAAGAAGTTTTAATTCTAAGTTCATCTGGCAGTTTGTTAAAAATGTGGGGAATGGTGAATTCTCTATATCTTTGTCCATAACTGTTCCTATAATAAGGCACAGCAAAATTACGTTTCGTGTTTCTTAGTAATTTTGTTTTTTCTGGCTCACACTTTTTAAATATGGAATCAAAGTAATTTTGTTGTATAGTAATATAATCTCTCAATTGTACAAAATTAAGGATTTTATGTTGTCTATAAATCTGTTTAGTTGTGTCTGTCATATTGTATCCAAACAAAACTTTAATTATTTTATTTTGAATCTTTTGTAACCTATTGACATAATTTGCAGATGTGAAGCCATACACAGTACAGCCATATCTCAAGATTGACTCTATCCAAGCACTATAAATAATCTTTTTGTTATGAACATTCAAATATTCTCTTACAGTATATAATGTTGGTATCAATTGCCGAAATCGTGTAATTAAATTTTCGATGTGATAGTTAAACTTCCATCTGTTATCAATAGTAATTCCTAAATATTTTGCTGATGTACAAATTGACATTTCACGACATTTGCAAGAACCTTCTTTAGAACACTTTATATCATGAATTAAGATATGTTTATTTGTTTTTTCCATATGAGAAGTATGTATGTTCATAAAAGAAGTCTTTTCTTCACTCACAAATAAATCATTTGAAATAAACCAATCCATTATTGCATCAAAGTCACCTTGAAGCATTTCCATCATGGATGAGTATTTAAAATTGACAGATATTAAAATTATATCATCTGCATGCATAATGAGGAAGGAATTTTCTATGACATCTTCAATATCATTAATATAAATCAAAAACAACAGAGGACCAAGAATGGATCCCTGAGGGACTCCATAAGAAATATCCTTTAATTCACTTAATTCATTATTTATTCTAACACAACATTTCCTGTTACTTAAATAACTAATGATTATGTTGTGGAT
>JAHWFP010065133.1:0-26676 GCA_023313725.1 Lithobius niger
TAACTTTCCATCTACCCCAACAATTTTGTTCTTCATTTCGAAAGTTACGGTCCGTGCGATAAATTAGTTATACCACCCGGGGCAAACTGTGTTAGATTTATGAGCCGATGGCCAATATATATACGTTCAAATTACGTCTGGATGGCGTCTCGGCCTTCGGCATCGACGGCATCTTGACGTAGTTCTCTCGGATTGGCCATGTGCAGGATGTCTCCCATGTCAGGCGATAAATCTAATACAGTTCGCCAGGAGTGGAATAACTACTACTTATAGTATAATGTTTTATTTAGTTATTATAGTATAATGTTTTATTTAGTTATTATTATATTTACATTCCTTACCAGCACTGTTAGGCTGTTATTTTTAATTTCAATATCTCTGTAGGAGGCACCATAGATTAGAAAGTTAACTAGATGTACCGTTTCACTTCTTCCCATCCTACGCGGAGCTCTGGCGGTAGTTGCGGCTACTAATATCTCTGCTAATGCTTTTGCCTTCGAAGCAGCAGAAGGCAAAGCATTAGCAGAGGTATTAGTAGCCGCAGCTACCGCCAGAGCTCCGCGTAGGACGGGAAGAAGTGAGACGGTACATCTAGCTAACTTTCTAATCTATGGAGGCACTGATTACTCGTAAAAGCGAGGACAGCAGTGCCAAAAGAAACAAAGCGGCTACAGCGACTGCCTAGTCGCACCGGTCTTCTGTACAGTTCCTCCACTTCCAATGTTGAGGTGCAGACCTCTATCACGCACTACAACAGCTATCTCTATTATGCTAATTAAAAGCAGTAACCATTACAATTGCCGGTTAAAAATGTGTTAGCTTTTAGGCCTATGTTACAACTTAGGCGTAATTGTCAGCTTTTAGGCCTAATTTTAACCAGCAGTTTAATTTCGTAAGTAGCAGCTAACGGTGATTTGGATTGTTTAGCAAGCATATTCATTTTTGCAACACGGTGCGCCTTTGGGCACACAGTTAGTGTTACAAAAAAACGCGCAACGTAGCCTATATAGATCAGTGGTAGTAGGGAAGCGACGAGAGAGACGCTGTCAAATTGATGAAGCTAACAGCGACTCGTAGCAACTTGACGTTGCCGCGGTAACATGATTTTAGGCCTAATTTTTTTTAATGCAGTTTTAATTTCGTAAGTAGCAGATAGGCCTAATGGAGAATTTGGTTCGACGATAAGCTTATTCATTCATGCAACATTGCGACGAGACTATCGTAAACGAAGCTAAAATCCATTTGTTCTTATTGCGTGTTATCTTAGGATTTTAATTCGACGATCAAATGTTATTATTTAATTTAGTTACGGAGAAGAAGTCTATTAGCTATTAGGAAGTAACGATGTTTTAATTTGCCATGTTATTTAACTAACTTCTCACACTGAATCTAACGTTGTAAAGCGTGGTCGTCTCTATCTGGTACCACTGCGAAGTTGAAAAAAGCGACGAACAAAATCGTTGCAATAGTCTTCTCAGCCGGTACGGCTGTACAGAAGACTAAAACTAGGGCCGCCACCATTACTTGTTGATATAGCGGAGCGTGAGATTATTTCTGGGGAGGGGAAGAGCAGTTTTCCCAAGGTGGGGGTTGGGGTGACGTTGTACCTACATTGTTGATCCTCCCTCCCGTACTTTTTTTATTCCCAAGCAATTCCCAAAAGTCACTCGACCTAACAAGCCATGGGCCTACGGGACGCCGGAGCCGAACGTCAGGAACCAAGCACTGCTTAAAACGCGTATTAGGGTTAGGGCGCGTTTACGCAACGACTCGCCCTTGCATTCTCGCAGCTAGATGCTAGAAATCATCTGAAATTCCAACATGGCGGCGGTTTTAGCTCTGTCGACTGGCAACGAGAACAGCCAATACTGCGAGTTCAGAAGCAACTGGGTAAATTTCATCAGGAGGAATTCTTTATCTCATTGTCACGGATTACATGACTTAAAGCGTTTACTCAAACGACGTCGGATTTGGCTCATCCAGGTAGCGTTGTAACCATGGCAACGACATCTTTGTCATCGCGATTAAATTCTAGCTGTGAGAATGCAAAGGCGAGTCGTTGCCTAAATAAACCCTTAAGCCTTAAATATTTTTTTCTTTTTTCACTGACTTTAAGGATTGTTTTAACGAAGCTGTGAATACTGCTCTCTACGCTTTTACGGTTTTTTTGTGTGTGCATTTATTCCTTATTATATATAGTATTCCCTATTATATAGTATACAACTATATGCACTGGATCCCTATCCGAGGATATTGATCGATAGATAATTTCCATGAAGCTTACACTTCCCACAATGGTTTCTAGCAAGCAGACTAGGCATAACCGCACACCCTAACTTCAGTATTCCTGAAATCTGAAACATCCCGCGATTCCAGACTGGTTAAATTGGCATACCAACAAGCAGGTAAACGAGTCGAGTTGGTGACTACAGTACAGACACGGCTATCGGAATCTAGGCAGTGGACATGGTTGGTCACGGTCAGGCAGTATATAATTTAATGCATACACGCATTACAATGAACAGATTACACCGCCATGATTACTCCGGGAAAATAAACTTAATCGCTTTGACATCCTTCAGGCTTTCATAGTATTGCATCGATAGGCAACAATCATGACAGACACTCAAGGACGGTTTATTCAACATTCACGGGTAGACAGCTTTAAAAGTTCAAGGCTGGGAAGTTCACATAATACATGTTTGCATGACGCAGTCTGTGAACGTGCAACACGAGGAACTTGCTATTATCAAATCAAATAGTCGTTTCCACAACTGCGGTACAATTGTGACTACCAGATGAACAAGGTGCAGCGCAGACATTTATTCACCACTAATAATAATCCTTGACGTTGATGTTACGTAAAAATGGGTTGGGAAAACAAAGTAAATAAATATGCGAAATCAATATAAATTAAAAAGTATCGCCTCCACGCTTGAGGGAGCGTTTATGCAATAACTCGCCTTCGCATTCTTGCATCTAGAAGCTAGAAATCATCCGAAATTCCAACCTGGCGGCGGTTTTTAGTTTTGCCAGCTCGCAACGAAAACAGTCAATAATGCGAGATCAAAAGCGACAAGGAAAATTGTTTCGGCAGGAGGATTTCTTTAGCTTATTACCACGGATTATGAGACTGCAAGCATCGCCATCGATTCTCAAAGGATGTCGAATTTAGTTAATCCAGGTAACATTGTTACCATGGCAGCATTGTTAACACTGCCGTTGCGATAAAATTCTACCTGCGAGAATGCAAAGGTGAGTCATTGCATAAATGCATCCTATAACTTTTATTAGTCAGAACCTCCAACTAAAACTTCGGCAGGCCTACCAACCGATGTAATAATGTTGCAGCTTTAAGAATAGTTGCAAGATGGCTGGTTCAAGATAGTTTTTAACTTTAAATTGTCCCCATGGGCATTCCACAACATAAAGAAAGTAACTTGTCATACAACATTATTTTTTGGAATACTTTAACGATACTTTCTTTATGTTGTGTAATGCCCATAAGGGACGATTTAAAGTTAAAACTATTCTTGAACCAGCCATCTTGCAACTATTCTTAAAGCTGCAACACTATTTCATCGGTTGGTAGGCCTACCGAAGTTCTGGTTGGAAGTTTTGGTCAATTAGTTGCTCAGACAAATGGGGCTTCTGACATGGAGGTATTGCATCTCTGGCTTTGCCTATGATCGTTTCAGGTGATAGCCCTGACCAGATTAGGCGACGCTCCTTCTGTAAACGTTTGTGACAAGGCATAAAATGTGCCAAATGGGCCAGCGGATGATTTGCAGCTTAACGCACCTTGTTTTAAAAACCGAAGGGAGACGATGGTATCACATGGTATCCTTCTCTGGGGAGGAATCTAGTGATGATGACAGTGTAACCACAGTGAAGTGAACTGTCACTTTCAGTGGTTGTTTATTTATTTATTTAAATAGTTGTAGCGTTCCGCAGGCATTAGAACAACCTCATAGTTAGAACAGAGATAAAAAAAAAAAAGAGAAGAAAAAAATATATATATCTACATACACATAGGCTATAATATACAAACAGGAAAGCAAAAACAAAAACCTTAAATAACGAGACCTAAGCCACTGAATGGCTACACTGAATGGGCGTGTGACATGCTAGCAAACCTGCATTAAACCTATAAAAGGACACTGAATTCACATTTTCCGCCGTTAGTCCATTTCAACGTATAGTTTTGGGAAAGAATGATTCGGCAAATGCTACGTTATTAGACTGAGGGCGTTTCACCTTCTTTGGATGATCCAACCTGCCAATGTAGTCGGCGCATGCAAATAGTCCAGTGGGTTTAGAATGGTATTCCCGTGGTAGATATTGTAAAAAAGACCCAGTCTGCGGTCGCGCCTTCGCACAGTCAAAGGTTGCCATTTCAACGAGTTCATCATCGTAGTAACACAGGATTTCCTTCTGAAATCACCGAAAACCATTCTTGCACTACGTCGCTGAACTTTTTCAATGTCATTTGTGAGGCATTCAGTAGGAGGATCCCACACTGAACTACAGTACTCCAGCTTTGACCTAATGAGCGTCTTGTAAACAACCTCTCTGGCCCGTTGAGAAGTTCCAGCCAACACCCTATTTACAAATCGGACTTCCGAATTAGCCTTGGCACAGATCTTTGCCACATGATCGTTCCAATTAACTTCCTGTTTAAAGAGATCCCAAGAACAGAGAGTTTGTCAACAACCTGCAGCATATTATTGCCAATGGCATAATTGGGCATTACAATCGTGTTTTTCCTTGAAATCACTAAAACTTTAGTCTTATTGATACTCAAATTCCATTGCATGCACCAAGTTGCTACCTATATAAATCAGCCTGAAGCATAAGCTGGTCTTGATCAGAATTAATGATCGTATACATGTTTGCATCGTCAGCAAACAATGCTGAGCTTGAGGAAATAATTTCCAGCAGATCATTGATGTAGACAAGGAAAGAATAGGGCCTTGTGGAATACCCGAAGAAACATCTAATTCACTTGAAATGGCACCATTCAGCACAACATATTGTTTTCTCCCTGTAAGGAAAGCACGGTACCAATTTACCACATCATCAGAAGCGCCATAACTTTTCAGTTTCAAAAGCCATAAATCATTTGGAACCGAATGTTATTGGAAACCGATTGTTGTGGAACCGATTGTTGTTGGAGACAGTGCTGTGGACTCTGCTGTCAGTGATGTGTGTAGTAAAAGGATATGTGGTGACTGATTGATTTATTCCGGGGAAAGTATATGTGGGGCGTAGAATCTACATATATACGGAGCAGGCGGCCAAGTCACCGGCCACGCCATTCCGTCGTACAATCAAGTACCCTACCCTGTAGTAATATCTGTTGACGGGATTCGCCTTCAAATTCGGGTTGGGACACTTTTCCAACGTCTTCGTAACAGATTATCAAACCTGCCATGTAGCCGTCTATTGACGGCCTTGGACTACAAGTTCGGGTTATACCACTTTTTCCAAAGTCTTCGAAGAGATGGTGCCACTTACCAGACCTGCCGCACCATTTCTGGGTTCGTTTTTTGGTATTGTTGTGGTACCAAAGCGGCCAACAAAGTTTTAGTCGCGTGGACTGTGCCATTGTCGGCGTTTGTGCTAAAAAAAAAAACAACCCGTGTCTACTAAACCAGACAACTTTAAACCAAACGACGATTGGTTCTTAATTTCGGGGCCCCCTCTTGGCCTCGAAATTGGCAGCCTAATACGATGGAATGGCGCATTTATTTCCTAAATGTTCACTTCCAGAAAGGAGTTGAATTGTTTTTAAGTGGGCGGCAACAATCGTTGCTTACAACAATGTCGCCATGTATGGTACCGAAGTGAATTGTTTCAAAGAATTAACTTAAACATGGGATTACTTGCTTACTGAATGCTGGATTTCTCAATAATTGGGTTTTTTAGCCTTCAGTCAAACACACACCAGCGACTTTTCCGGGGCTGCACCAAAGGGAGAATGTCACGGGGCGACGTTTTCGGGGAGGGGGAGGCGGGCAAACGTGTATGGGGGGGGGGGGGGCACGTATGCAAATACGGGAGGGGGCAGGAGTGTGGGGATTGGGGGTTAAAGTAATTGTGGGGGGAACGCTATAGTGGGAGCCATTCACATGTTCGGTCTTCGGTTTGATAAATTTAAAACCAAAGACCAAACATCTGAGGTGCCAGAGGGAGGCGGAGAGATATTCAGAACCCACACTATGGGAGTGCAGGAATGGGAAGCAACGGGATGCGGCAGGGAAAGGGGGAGCAGGGATGTGCGGGTGGTGGGTAGGGAGGGGGGGGGATGAGCAGCATGCGCACGGGTACAAGTACTTAAATAAATAATGGTCTCCCGGGAAGGGACAACCCACATAGAATAAGCGATTGCTTAGTGATTACCACTGAATAATGCCTTCACAGCCAGTGCCAGTGGTGCAGTCGGTGGGGAAAGCACGAGGGAGCGGCGCTCCCTTCCTTTTTTTTTTAGAGAGGGAGCGGCGCTTCCTTACTTTTCGAAAATAAAATATTGCGTAATTTTTATCCCAGGCAGGCTGCTTTCAAGGCAGCGACAGCCAGCCGGAGCGACACGCAAACTATCTCTAGAGAGTAGATGTCGTTGTTGCTAGGGCCGATTTTACTGTGTACCCATATGTGAATTTTAATTTTGTGTTTGGTTTGCTTTTCATCACCGGGTTTTCTTTTTTTTTTGGGGGGGGGGGGGGCGGGAGGGGCGGGTTGAAGAGCTCCCTTACTTTTTTTTGCCAGTACACCACTGTTCACAGTTGAACCAAAAAGCATGACAATGTACATTTTTCAGTACTCATTTGAAGCAGTGTTATTGCAGGAATAACATGCTCGGATTGCAGCCTGCAGTTAGCAACTTTTTTTTCGTTAATTAATAACCAGTTTGTCTCCAATAGTATCGGCACAGAAGGGAACAGAGGCGTTGGTATCCTGTTTTCTAATCTTGCATGGGTTCTAAAAATTGTACGAACGCTAGCACAGGAAGGACGTGCTCAGTATATGCCAAGGTTGCTGGATCTGTTTTTAACTCTGTCTGTGCTCATGGCCCTCACGTTCAATCAAATAAGGAGGATTTCTTCATTGCTTCAGAGGATTTCCTTTTGTGTACATCCTACTTTATCAAATGAAAGTCATGATGGTACTGGTAGGACGGTGTGTTCGATTAGGTCATATGAGGGTACGGTATATGCTCTACGTTGGATGAGATTATTGAAAGTGCTTGGGATCATTTTCATTCTGTGTTTTCCAGAACTGAGGGAGAAGAAATCCTCAGGCTAAATTTTTTTCTGGGGAGCTTGCCTCGCATTTCCACTCGTTTGCAGAATCTTGTCGAAAGTTCGTTGTCAATGTTGATATAAATGAGGTAGTTCAATTGGGATGGCGGGAAATAAAAGTCCAGGGACTGAGTGAGGCTCGTAGAATTTTATCCTCAATTTTTGACCCCACATAGGCCCTGATCTGCCACGGGTGTTTCGTACAGGGATTGTTAGTGGGGTGGGAGAGCTTTCTATAACTTACAGGCAAGATTTGGTGGACCGAAGCCTGCACAAGACTACGACTTGTGGTCTGGGTGGCATCCAATTACATTGTTGACTACATATTATAAAATATTCCGTTAAAATATTATGACTCCGTTGCTACTGTGGAGTTGAGCTGACAGTGGAGCACTTTCTTCTGTTCTGCGGTCGGTGTGTCCAACAGCGACGCGGGTGGGCCCGATGGTTGGGAACGCATCCTTCCTTGCAGGAGCTCCTTTCTCTCACTGCAAGGAGGTCTGCCGGAGGGCGTGTGAACGCGGTGGTTAACTTCTGTGCTGTTGCAAATGTTAGACTGTGACGATGTTGGCTCTAAGGGTCCCGCCGCAGTACCAGTGTTCCTCCATGACCGATCCCTCGGCTGCTACAAGTTTTCGGGCAGGCCTTGAAGTGGTCCACACGGGTGTGCAACTGGGATTCGACAGTGGCTGCGACAGCGAAGTGCGAGTTGTGTGTGTTGTGGTATGGTGGTGGCCGTGGTGGTACTGGTTAGTGCATCAGGATGCTACAGGGTGCCACGGAGTGCTTGATACAAATTTGGATGTCTGGTTGTTATTTGGCAGTTTGGTATCTATTAGTGACTTTTGTTGTTGGGTGTTGATTTACTTCGTCATGTACAGGGCGTATGGCGACCGGCCAGTGCTCTGGGAATAAAATTCAATTCCAAATATTTGCGAAGGTTGAAACCACGTTTTAGCCATAAAGACACCCACAAATTGAATGCAGCCATGCATTTTCACCCAATAAGGCATCATCAGGGCTAAAAGAGAGATAAATAAACTAAAATGAACATCTTTTCAAAGCATTCAAGTAAAAATACATTCTCCCGCATTCTGTGCACATCCCAAAATTGTGGACAAACACTCACTATTTATCATGTCGTCAACTGCCTAAATTAAAACAAGTCCTTTCCCCACTATCAGTCTATCTTATGCACAATGCTGCCCTCTGGTGAGAATCACCCAAACCAACAAAGCACAAAGCAAGACCCTCTGAGATAGTAGCTGTGCTGTAGTGGTGCACAGCTACTATCTTAGGGGCCTTGGCACAAAGTCAGACCGACTGGCCTCATCTATGAACTGGGTAACGGAACTAATGGGAAAAGGAAAGATAGCGCAAATGAAACGCCAGTTACATTTTCCAAAAAATAGTATAGTTGCCAACATTTTCCATCACTACATTCCCATTCATAACCAAGTCAACACAGGCTTTAATGCACAAACTTTCACGAATTTTCATTTCCGAAAACCCTTAAAGGGACACCCGGCCTGCCTTATAACAGTTCGCGCTGGTCGCCTTCCACGCAAAAACGAACACAAAGGTCATCCGAGAGAGTAGCTGCGTTCTTTACAGCGAAAGAACGTAGCTACTGTCTCATTTGGCATTGTGCCTAATAGACGAACCAGCATGAACGCATTAATCGTGTCCTCACAAACCGGAATGATTCTCGCATTTTAACATCACAATTTATAATTTCCTAGGCTAGTGTCGTATAATTTTGCTTCGGCGATCTATTGGAGTAATTAATTTAAATTTTTAGCGCAGTACGCCTTTAGATTTTTGATCTCAAGGTAATTATTAATAAATTAGTACATGCACACACAGATATGAAACGTCATGGTTATTGTAAGCGAGCATCATATAGTTACGGGTCGTTCGTTCCATTATATTCAACAGAAAATCTCCTAGACGCCAAATTTAAAAAAAGGATTTTTAGCTGGGTAAGCACTAACGGTAAGGAAATAGACCTTTGGGGCCGTACTTGATCTGCAGGATCGAGACAAATGGAGATGGCAGGTATATCCCTTTAACATTTTTAACAACACTAACCTCTCCCCAGTCAATGTGGTCCAGTTACCAAGTGTGTCTAGTAATAGCATTCTGTTTTGTCATTTCATTTTAAAATTCAAGACATCGTTAAGGGGCGAGGGGTAATCGTCTAACTGGAAAATCGCATAATTGGAAGAACGCATACAGTATAACAGTATAACGGAAAATCGTCTAACACGAGATTCGTATAATGGAAAATCGTCTAATGTCCCTGCCTCGCTCGCGCTGCCGTGCTCGCTGCGGCTATACATACGGCATCAGAAACCGCAGGTATATTGTTATCCAGTTAGAAGTTTATCCATTATACGATATTCTGTTTAGACGATTTTCCAGGCTTTTTATTTATGCAGATATTAGACAATGCTCTCATTAGACGATTTTCCAGTTAGACTTTCGTCCGACGCCCAGTCAACATATATTGATTTGCTAAGGTTTTAGCTAACAGACTTGAACTGCTATTGCTTGAGAATTTTTACACTAATCAGATTTCCGCAGTGCTAAGGCGGCGTATTCATGGCGGCCTTCTGGCAGTACAGAATGTCTTTGACCATTGCAATCAGAATGCTTTGCGTCTTACTTTGGTTAATTTGAATCAGAAGTCTGCTTTTGATTTGGTATGGGGCGCAAGGTAGCCTAATGGCTAGCACAACCATTTCATGTGCAAGAGGTCCCTGGCTCGATCCTGACCTCAGCCACCCCTGGCATTTTCGGGAAGAGAAGGGCTCTATGATGTCTCGTGTTCATGTCTATTGTGGCATGTAAAAAAATCAGATGAATTTTCGACTGGAATCACCTAAGAAAATTTTACCTCTCTCCTTCTTGTGCCATGGGTTCGGCTGGGAGTGCATCAAAACTACAGCTTTTGATTTGGTGAACCACAAGTGCTGCACTTTACATGCGGTTGGGGTCGTATTTTCGGAACTTGGCGGCTCCTTTTACCAGTTTTGGTTTTTGATATGATACCAATTAACTCCATAAAAACCGAGCAAAGAATCAAAACTGAAGACTTAAGTTGCCGGTTTGATTTGATAGTAGCTCTTTTCCTCTTTTTCAGTTCTCATTTAATTCTCAGTTAATTCAGGAACGTCAGCTAAATCTTCCACCATTTGAAAAGTAAGCAACAATACTTTTCAAACCTAAATTTTCAGTGTTAGCTAGCGTTAATTTAATAAAATTTAAAAAAAAATTAATTCATCAGGGAATTTAATTTGTAAATAAAATCTATAAAAAAAACGGAATTTTGGTAACAGTAAGGTTTTTACGACCTTTCATGCTAAAGAATTTTTACGAAAAGCATCCAAATTTGCTAAACAATGCGTTGCAAACGTGTCTCGGAAAGCCGAAAATAGGTTCTCAAATAGCGTAAAACGCTTCAGCTTCCTGGGCTCTGCCCGAACCCCACTGGGGGAGCTTACAGCGCTTCCCCTGACGCCCTAGCTGGATTCGCCGGGCTTCTGCTAACGTAGCACATATTTTAACAGTAAATTTTCATTTTCTGCCCCCCTCTACCGGAATTGGTTGGCACTATTACTATGGCCCCCCCCCCCCATAGCTTTAGAAGTTTATGGCAAGTAATAACGCAACGCTTCGCTTCAAATTTTCTTTTGTTTGGTTAGGGCTTACGGTCATTAAATGCACCGCATGTCTCCTCACCACAGCTTGTGTATTCGTGATTTTACTGCTGACTAACGAATTCATAACAGCAACCATTATACATACTCGTTGAGTAGGTTGCAAGTATTATTGAACCTGCAGTGTTGCGAGTATGACTGAACCTGCAGTGTTGTAACCATTCTTTAAATGGTAATGACTGTGTGTTTCTCTGAAATGTTGTAAGTAGGTTAAGTTAGTTGTAAGGTAGAAGAGAAAGCATAGCGTTGGGGCTTTTGTGTATTCTCTCGTATGGAATTTGGACTTGAACAACTGTTGAAACCAGGGCTTATAATAGGGCCCCATGGTTTTGGCTCTTGGCGTGCCACCGCATGCGGCTCACGGCATGGGCCCTCTGCGCAAAACTTTGGGTTTTTGTAAGGCGACGCGCCTGTTCGATTACGTATTTCTTTTCCACCCTGGCTCCTGTCTCCCCTCAGGGAAGTTCAATGGTTCACTGGTGTCTAGAGGTTATTTATAGGTATAAGTTAGGTATCGATTAGAGTAGATTTGAGCGAATGGATGTAGTGACCTCAATAAACTAAAGTATAATAGGGAACAGGGCTTTGGGCCTTTATTGCACTGAAGAAATCCGTGAAACCGTTGAACATATTAGTGAACTGCAGTGTTGCAACTGTTCCTGAATCTGCAGTGTTGCATGCTATTCCAACTTGCAGGCCTGCGGTACAGGTGCTTTAAAATTTGACATGCCGCGACATGGATTTCTGACCAACAGAAGAAATTGATGCATTTACCTTGAAATTGTTTTTTTTTCCTTTTACCATCAATCAATAAATAAATGTGTAGGAAACTCTGAATCAATCCAAAGCCCCAATTAAATTTTTGTTAGTCCTGATTCGATTTCCACATATCCCCATAGAAACTATTAAAAAAAACTTGCAGTGATTTCATGCTTTCAAACAGATTGCAAACCTTTCACAAGAAACCTCGTGGTTTCAATTAAAATCCCACATCCACGAACAAGGAACACATTGCTATAGCGATTGAGCAATTGTGTGAATGTATTTCGTATGTATTGTATTTTAGAGAGGGCGCACTGGCCTCGGGCCGCGGCCGCAATAAACGTATCATTCATGCCATTCGATAGGAAATGTGCTGCACGCTTACACAAGCTTGCACGAGTCACGTGCATGCACTCGTGTGTCATGTCGTATTGTTTTGAAGTCACGTAGCAATAACAGCTGATGGGTGCATTTCCCCTCACGCAATGCAATTTATAGTAAATAACCAGCAACTTCCAATTTGTTGATGGCAGTACCCTGAAGAAAATGAAGGGAGACAAATCCTGGCAGGGTCCGTCCCTTTACTCCATTTCGTTTTGGATAGACGATTTTTTGTCACAGCAGCAACATAACTTTCTGCCACTGAAAAGAAGACGGTATGCCGTGCCGTCAGTCCGTTTTATCATTTTACAGGTTACACAGATGTTGTTCGATTTTTATAAGTATCTTCTCACAGTGGCGTAAATAAAAATTTTTCGGGGGGGGATTACCCACTTTTACGCCTCCTTCACCCAGTACCGTGCACAAGACACGTTTTGTTTTTTCAGTGGCATTGCCTTCAGCCCGTAAGCCCCCTTCCTTCCTGGATACGCAACTTCCTGCCGTAAATTAGGATATATCCATACAATTAAAACATACACCCAGGGTGTAACTGAAAAGTCTGGTCATGATCAAAAATAAGACAAAAAGTCCCGTGAACGTGGGTCCGGAAATGCACCCGTCTTTAGTTACAACCCCCCAAAGTGGTCAAACATTGAAATTCCCCATAACTTCCCACTGGATTAAAAACAAAATGTAGGGGAGGGGAGGGGGAATTTCTTTAGTAGCTTTACTGATAGAGAACGATCCACTACCGTACACACTAGACTGTATAAATGTTTCCCAGCAAGCTCGAAATACTGTTACTGGGTAGCCATGAAGTACTGTTTTCGTTGTCATTTCTGGCCGCAACATCTGCTTTGCAGGAAAGCTAGAAAGAAAGGCCTAACTGGAGTTATGTAACTAGAAAAGGAAAGCTTTCCATGGCCTTTTGTCTTGTTTTTATGTGTACTAGGATCCGTCATTAAGGTTGGTACGGGTGTGTAGAGCATAATATCCCAGTGCATAATACGATTTATGCATAAAGTTACATTTGGTTAGAATGTGATTACAGCATAATCTTTCTTTCACCTATCTGTTTTAGTGCATAAATAAATCAATGCCTAATAAATTGATGCATGATGGTGTTTTTACATAACAGAAAATGAGTATAATGTTTTATAAGCACAATTGAATTTATGCATGATCCACCTTAAAGTATAAAGTTACTAACGCATTATCGCTGACACTACTCGGGGTAAATGTGCCTATTCATGACAAGATATAATTGGATCAGAGCATAATATACTACTGCGAATTTTCGTATAATGGGATTTTCACATACTGTAGGATTTTCGCATAATTGTTTTTTTGCATAATGCCAAAATTGTAATGGATTGTCACATAATTGGAAATGCATATAATATGCTTTGCACATAACGTGACTTAAGCATACTGGGATTTTCACACATGAAAATAACGTGCCTTATGCGTAAAGTTTCTTGCACAGAAAATTAGTTACGCATAATACGCAAAACGTTACTTAAGCACAATGTGATTTTCACTTAGTTGTAAATGTACACTATGTGTCTTACGCATAAAGTTCTTAAACGTTAAAAGAAACACGTAGGGTCCTGTTACAAAGATCAGGACGTCGGGGAGCCGAGAGGATGGGCCAGAGTTAATCCGATGAAGTATTGTAGAAATTTTGTGAAGTAGGTTCTAAACAGCGGCTTCCCGACATAGGACCAAGAATTAGTGTTCTAGCTTCTAGGGCAGGGCTCGGAAACCGAGTGCCATACCTTTGGCCTGGGCCTGGCAGTCTCCGCATGGTAGGTCTCTAGTGGAAACTGAAGAACACTGTACAAGGCCAGGGCACACCAGTATGAATGATGAAGCGTTATCATACTGCCAGACTGTGTAGACCGACAGCTGATGAAGGCTGGACGACGAGAAGGCTGAAGACCAGGAGGAGACTGCTCTGAATGTGCAGTTTGATGCATTAAAGTGGCGGCGGCGGAAAGTGCATCCGGGGTCATGGAGACCGGGTCAGGAAGAGATGCCACCAGGCGAGGTATCGTTGATTCGGTTGAAGAGCCTGCACCGTTAGCTGTGGCAACAGATGGAACGGACGGTTCACTGCTGGGTCCTGATTGGATTGACAGTTGATGTGGATGCAGAACCCTGAGGGAAGCATTGTCCATGTGGTCATCGGGTGTGCGAACGAGCACAATAATCCTCCCGCCAATGAGGAGAAGGTGACAACTTGGCGACTACTTGCAATTTCTTCTTGAGATGCATGTTCCAGAGGGACGAGGCCTGGTCTTGTATGTGTCCCAGGTCATATGCAAAGGTTGAGTTGGCGGAAATGGATTGTGTTAGACTGGTGGTCGATCGTTTGTTGAAGAGACACGAGGGATTCAGCCGAATCCCGTAGCCTTGTGGTAGAGGCCTGCAAAGTGTCCATTTCCTGTTTGTCTGCTTCTCTTCTTTTTTTTTTTGGAGAACTATGGACATAGGTTATTACAAGAAAAAACCGTGAAATCAACAACTCGTGGAGGAACCCGGAAGCCGTCGTCGGGAAGCGGGAAGATCCGAGAAGATGGGTGCGCTGCTAGACAGCTGGTGGAGACCTGGGCAGTGAAGGTTTGGACCCGGAGGAGTCAAATAGTCCATACAGGATTTTCCTGGTGATCGTTCGTCAGGAGCGAGGGCTGGATTTGGAGTTGCTGGTGGCTTGACGGAAACAATCCTGGTAATTCCAGCAATCGTAATGCAAATGAATGCCTGAAACGGAAACCAAGGACCGAGGATTCAGGGAGAGAAAATCCGGTGACTGGAGACGGGGGACCAGCAGATGGGGTCTTGGGCTTGGGGACTCCGTCGTGGGAGATGGCGAAGAGATAGTGCGCGTTCGGCGCACAGAAGGCAAGGCAAAGCGGATGCCGGAGACCGTGCGGGAGCTAGAGATCGTGTCGGAGAGGCAGTCTCAGAAAGATTGGACTTGGACGGAAAGCAGCAGTCCGTGGTGGAACAAGACCGAGAATGGAGAACCGAGGAAAGGGGATCGGTAGTCGAGCATCGTGCATCCCGGGGAAATTGAGAAAAACTGAAGCCGTGGAATCTGATGGTGAGGCCGAGGATACTTGAGGCCGGAAAGGAGACCGGCGCAGTGGGGATCTGCATGCTGGTAGCCGAAGTAGGAATCCAGGATGCTGCCGAGGGGAGCAGAAGCCAGAGGATGTCGGCGATTCAAGTGAATCCAGGAAGGCTTGAAAGAGTGCATGCAACCGCTACGTCGTGGGAGTGCGGCTTACGACAAACGAGGTGGCCGAGGAAGCCGGTGCCACTGTGTTTTTGTTGAATCTGTTAGCCCTGCTAGGGGGCTAGAAGAAGAATCCAGAAAGAAGCCGGGAGAAGAAGAAGTCTGGCAATCGGCTAGCAGGCCGGGAGGACGAGGCCGGAAAGCCGTTGATTCAGAAGAGTCCGGGGAGGCGATGATGACTGGAGAATCCATTGGAATCTGTCCGATCCTGGTTTAGTGGTAACACAGGTGGTGAAGAAGGACGGCCGAAGAGAGAGCCACGCATCGTGGTTGCCCTAGGAAGAAAGAACGACGCCCACCTGGAGGTGGTTCCTTATATAGAGGCCTACGCGCATGGGCAGTAGAAAGGGAGCTGCGAGCACGGCAGTGAAGCCAACTTTCATCGCTAGGGGATTGAGTCGTTCAAAATGCTGCTGCTATAATAAGGAAAAAAAAATAGGTAAAGGGAATTTTCGAGCGAAATAAAAAGAACATTTTGCCGGCCCCAGCCGGAAGGCTAAAAATGGTTTCTTTGTACCTAAAACATACTTAACCTGATAATTTAGCATTACATTCCTCGAATGTGATGTTCCCCTGGAGGTTTCTTCTTCCGGTGCGCAGCCGCCTGCTTGCATGTCCCCTACTGCGCATGTGCGTGGCAGTACTCCCTTATAAATGCGACAGCGTGCACGCTATCGGCATTCATTTTACTCTCAATATGTCAGGCGGTGACTCGAGAGGGGAGGCAGGGCGGGAGTTAGGTTAAGTATGTTTTAGGCACAAAGAAACCATTTTTAGCCGGCCGGCTGCGGCAAAATGTTCTTTCTTTGTTGCCAAAACATCTTAACCTGATAATTTAGCATTATCAGTTGACCTCGTCAAAATCGGTGGCGGGCACCGTCCTGACGGGCGCCCCGGGGTGCAAGCAGGCGTTATCCCAAGAATTTTTTATCTGAAAGAGAAAAAATTGCACTTTATTCAGAACAGGTGGTAACAGGAGGTTGGTCTCTTTCGTAGGATTTGGTGGTCCTGAAAAGGACCATTGTTTGGGACTTGCTTCCTTCTGGGTGGCTTGCTTCCTTATGGATGGGTTGCTTCTGTGTTCTGAGTGCTTAATGGGGGGTTGACCACAGTTCTGGCTGCGACGATTGGTCCCAGCCGATGTAGTCCAGATTCTTCTCTTGACATGTCCCTTAGGTAGTGGGAGGTGAAGGTTGAGTGGTGGCGCCAGGATGCTGCTGCTAGGATTTCATCTGTTGGGATGGCATTGTGGTGAGCCCATGATGTGGAGACGGCTCTTACTTCGTGCGCCGTCACTCTCATGCTCTCTGAGGTTTTATCGTAGGCTGCTTCAATTGTTTTCTTAATCCATTTTGATATCATAGCTGCTTATGTTTCGCCAGATTGGGGGTCAACTGGGAGGAAGAGTTGGTTTCTTCCTCGGCAGATGTCTTCGTGACGTGTCCGGGCTAGGTAGAAGCGTAGCGCTCTGACTGGACATAAAAGGCGATCAGGTTCGTTACCAACCAGGGTGGAAAGAGACGGAAAGGTGATTGGTTTTGGTGGTTCAGAAGTTTTTGTGTTTTGGCTCTGAATGTTGACCTTGGGTATAGCGTGACAGAGGAGAAGTTGGGGCTGAAGATGCAGTATGCGGGATCTGCTGATAAGGCCAGGATTTCGGAACAGCGAAGGCTGGCAGCTAAAGTGACAAGAAAAACCGTCTTGCGGGTCATGAGATGGAGGGAGGTGTCTTGTAAGGGCTCATATGGTTCGGCCATTAGGGACAGGAGGACGAGCGAAAGATCCCAGTCAGTTATTAATCTTCTGGTAGTAGGTCTTTCATTTTCGTATGAGCGGAGAAGGGCTGAGATTCGATAGTCATTGAGTAAGTTGGTGTTGTTGGCGGCTTTGAAGACGGTGTTTAAAGCTGAGCGGTATACAAGTATTGTAGAACCTTTGAGTTTCTCGATGTTGAATAGGTCACGAAAGAAATTCAGGAGGGTTGGAAGAGGTGGGTTGATAGGATTAGCTTGTTTTGTGATACACCAACGAATCCATTTGGACCAGTGGCTGTCGTAGATCCGGTTAGTGGAATCCCTGGTTGCCTTTGAGGCAATGCGTTCGGCCTCTTCTCGATGAATTCCAGCCTTTTTGAGGAGTTTGATGATAGTAGCCACCCATGTAGGTTGAGGTTTGGTACATTCGGGTGTAGTTTTGTTCCTTTCTGTTGGGACAGAAGATCTGGTTGAAAGGGTAGACTTCTGGGAGTGTCGACTAGTAGATCCAGAAGAAGTGGGAATCACGCTGCCGATGGCCAGAGGGGGGCTATGAGTAGGAACAGGCTTTGGCTTTCTTGGATTTTTAGAAGAACTTGTGGAAGTAGCTTGAAGGGGGGGGGGGATAGGTAGGCGAACAGGTTTTGCCATGGGAAGGTCAGGGCGTCTACTGCTACTGCTGTTTCGTCCGGCATCGGGCTTATGTAAAGGGGAAATCTGGCATTGTGCCTCGTGGCGAACAGGTCTATAATTGGGGTGCCCCAAATGGTGAAGAGAGATTCGCAGATGGATTTCTTGAGGCACCATTCGCCCGTTGGAGGTTTCTGTCGTGACAGGGAGTCGGCAATCACATTCCTGTTGCCTGGGATGTGGAGAAGAAGGAGTGTGATGTTGTGTGGGATGCAGAGGTTGAAGATTTCCGATGTTAGATGGTGGAGAGATCTGGATTTCGTTCCTCCTCCTTTCTTTATGTAGGCAAGGGCGGACGTGTTGTCGGACTGGACTTGTACCGTCTTGTTCTTGATTTCGGGGAGAAAGTGTTGTAGGGCGAGTAGGATTGCTCGGAGCTGGAGGGAGTTGATGTGGTCCGTGCAAGTTGACGGCCAGAGGCCTGATGTTTCTTGTGTGCCGAGGTGGGCACCCCAGCCGGTTCTCGAAGCATCCGTGAAGAGGAGTAGCTCGGGATGTGGTTCGTGAAGAGGTTGTGTTTTCGTGAGGTTGGTGACGTCGGACCATCACAGGAGGGAGTCTAGGGGGAAGTTGGGACTGAAGAGGACTTGCTCGTCGGGAAGGTCTTGATTGATTGCCTGGTTGTCTATGCGGTGGTGGTGGAGTGGTCTTACCATCCACCGGCCGTAGGGGACAAGGTTTGCTATTGCATCCATCTTCCCAATTAGAGAGTTTAGTTCCCAAGGAGAGAATCTTGTTTTCGACCGAAAGTGATGGATGTGGAGAAGGAGGTCTTCTATTCGTTCCGGGGAGGGAGCAACCCTTGCTGAGTGGAGGTCGAAAGAGGCTCCTAGGAACTTGTGCCGGTGTTAGGCGGGATTTTGAGTAGTTTATGCTGAAGCCCAGGTGGTTTAGCAGGGAAATGGTCTTGTCCTTGTTCTGTAGCAATGTGAGAGGATTCGGGTTGTTGAGGGCCCAGTCGTCCAGGTAGGCGTTGGCTTGGATCTCGTTTTGGTGTAGGTAGGCCAGAATTGGTTTGAGCATCAAGGTGAAAATCCTGGGGGCTGCATTCAGGCCGAAGGGAAGACAGCGAAATTCGTAAACCTTGTGGTTGTAGATGAACCGAAAGAGGTGCGTGATTGCCGGATGGAGTGGGACATGGAGATAAGTGTCTTCCAGGTCGATCGAGATTGTCCAGTCGTTTTGCTTGAACGAAAGACGAATGGATTCGAGAGTTTCCATTTTGAAATGGTCGTTTGAGATGAATTTGTTGAAGGGTTTCATGTTGAATATCAAGCGGGAGCCTCCTGACTTCTTTGGTCGGGTGAAGATGGAGCTGTAGAAGCCCGGGCCTGGCTTGTGGTGTACCCTGAATCTGATCGCATCCTTCCGTAGGAGTTCCGAGACTTCAAACGAAAGTTGTGGTGTCGGTGGTGGGGAGAATTCCCAAGGCGGTGATGGAAGGAGCGGTGGACGAAAGCCGTGTTTGATGATGGAAAGGACTTCTGGGTTCTTTGTTAATTGTAGCCAAGCTGGGAGAAAAAGGCGTAGTCTTCCTCCGACTGGAAGGCAGGATGGGTGGGAGGCGTCATTGTTGGTTCTTGCGAAAGTTGTTTCTGCCCGAAGGTGATGAGTGGCGGCTACGTCGGTCAGGAGTGGCGGCTCGTTTCTGGTTGTGTTGTCTGGAACGAGAACGAGGCTGGTCGGTCCGAAAGAGCTGGGGGTTTTTCGGACGAAAGTCATTCTGACGTGGGGACTGCGAGGGAGCCGGTGTCCTGTTCCAGTTCTCCGGGGAAGGACGAGGGTTAAGTTGTTTGTTATTTAAAGCCGTACGAGAGGAAGAGGAGATTAGTTTATACGGCTTGGGTTTCTTAGCAATGTCGAGGCGAGGGGAGAGAGTTGGAATAAGGCCCCTGAAGAGAGTGTCTGACTCGTGAATCGGCTGGTTGCAGAGCCGGTGCATCGTGGAGACGTTGAGGTTATTTGCGGATGAAAGAGCGATGTCCCGCAGGAGCAGTGTGTTGTTGAAAAGGGCTCTCGTAGCCCAGTTGATGGAGTGGTACGTGGCGAAGCTTGCCTTCTGAAAGAGCTGCATTACCAGGGACGAAAGATTGCATATTTCTTCGGGGCTTGCGTCCGAGGATAATTTTTCGCACAGGGCATTTACCTCAGTGTTGAGAACGTCGGCTTGGGAGGCGGCACGGAGACTAAGACGGAGACATTTGTCATTCTCGTACAAGACGAAAGTGGGGATATCTGCATTTTCACTTCACTGCATAGGAATTCGCATTCGGGGTAGGTAGCAAATTTGTTCGGGTTCGTGGCGCCATTGCCCAACGGGCGAAAGAAGCTGCTTTCACGGCCTGGGCGGGGTGGAGGGGGTTCTTTGTCGAGGACGAAAGGATCACCTTTGCCGAGTAGAGAGCCTTCATTGCAGAGGAGGCAGGTAAGCAGCGTGGTAGACTGGCCGAAAAGGTTGCGAGGCTTGTTGTCTTCGTCTCGAAGGGCGAAGCCGAAGCTAGTTTTCAGCCCACGGTTGATGGCAGGAGCATCGGTCGTCTGAGAGGGCTTGAAGAGAAAGCAGTCGGGGATGGTTTCTTCGACCGTCTTGAGAAGCGCAGCTAGCGGGAAGACCTGATCTTCGGTGTCGTCGTCCGGGAAGTGGATCTTCCTGCCGGACGAGGGAGGGACGGCAGGATGCAGAGTCGTGGTAGCCGGCGTGAGTACGGCCGAAGGGGGAGCTTGCGGACGAGAGGGAGAAGATGACTTGTACCTCTTCGAATTGCCGGGGGGGGGGGGGGGGGCCTTTTCCCGGTGCGGGCTGGAAGCGGAAGCAATCCAGGCGTGCGTGCGGGCCTGTCGGGCGGACGACGTGCAGGAGGGAGGCGGCATGGGATTGTCTTGCATCACACGAACCGTTTCCTGGACGATGTGCCTGACTTCGCTGCGGGAAACGCTTCGGCCAATCCGGGTGAAATTGGACGAAAGATCCAAAGGAGAGTTGTGGGCTGGGGAGTGGGAAGCCGTAGCACGTTGAAGGGACTTCTTGGCTTCACGGTAGACGTCCTTCGCCCGTAGGAGATCTTGTCATAGAGCCGAAAGATCCATGGGTTCGGCCGGTGGGGTGCGCTGGCCGGGTTGCAAGGGAGAGTCTGAGAAGGCGTTGACGCTCGCTTGGAGAGCATCGGTGGCGGCAGGGATCGGGCCAGTGGCGGCGAGGTCGAGGGCGGAGATCCAGCGGTTGCCGAGGGAGAAGCTGGTTGTATGCGGACGAAAGAGAGCATGAGAGGGAGCGGCGAGCGAAGCAGGAGCTTCGGGTGCGGCGGCCACCTTCGGGGTAGAATCCAGTTTTACTGCGAAAGATCAGGGAACAGCGGCGCGAGGTGGCGTGTAGACACCTCTGGAGGAAAATGAATGCCGATAGTGTGCACACTGTCGCTTTTATAAGGGAGTACTGCCACGCACATACGCAGTAGGGGACATGCAAGCAGGCGGCTGCGCACCGGAAGAAGAACCCTCCAGGGGAACATCACATTCGAGGAATGTAATGCTAAATTATCAGGTTAAGATGTTTTGGCAACAAAGAAACGTAAATTTGCCGGCCCCCATGAAGGCCAGCTGAAATTTGATTCTTTTGTTCAGGAAATCTAGACACACACCAGTGTGTCGCCGCCAAGTGAAAAGGCGGTCACTAGCAGACTGTGTCTTAACTATAACACCCTTATACCTGATTTCAGCCTACTGGTGTAAATTCCCCATGCAGTAGAAATCTTTGAAAATCGTTGGAATCAGCTGTCTTGGGTACAGTCACGAAGAAAACTTCAACATTAAAGTGTGGGAACGTCTCTTTTATGGAGAAAAGTATCCTCACTAACGTTGATTTGTGTTGTCGCCGGTTGCCGGTTTTTTCCGTTGATCTGTGTTACTGGCTAGCTAAGGGCAAGGCTCCCATGTTATTCTCATAGGGTATAAAGACACGTCTACAGCTTGTTAGGGAAAGTTCACATATCACAGGTAAAGAGTAGTATGGGGAAATGCCTTTTTCTAAAATGGGGGTGGCAGCTAGAAGCACGTAGCTGTGAAATGGCGCGTAAATGCAAAATTATTGTTGTAACCATTGTTTGTATTGTCATCCAACAGCTTATCATAACATGCTTAAGTGTTATACGCGCATCGTTTCAATACTGAATTGTCAGAATATATTGTTGCTGCAAAGAGGCGGCTCAGCCATGTGGTCAAAAATGGGACTGAACAAACTTAAGCATGTGAAGCATGCATGTACAATAAACCAAACTGTGTCAACTTGGCTGATGTAACGGCTAATCGGGGAATCGCAAATGTTAAAATTATGAATGAGAAAATTCACAAACAAAATTTTTTCAGAAAAAAAGGTAGAGGTGACGATTTTGTAAATTCACAGTCATATGAAAGTTGTGATATCCACCCAAAACAAAACTGGTATAAGTAAAGCCGCCACGTTTCCAAAAAAAGGTCGGCCTTTGAAAGTAGTGATATCATTCAACGATGGAAAGGCCGCCAAGGTTAATCCTAATAGCCAAGTTAATCTCACCGACTAATAGTTCGAAAATTAAATGAAAACTAGAAGATTGCTACATGTGGTAGCAATCTTCAAGGTTTCATTTAACGTCCAAAGTATTATTCGGTGCGATTAACTTGTCTAATAGGATTAACCTTGGCGGCCTTTCCCTCGTTGAATGATATTACTACTTTCAAAGGCAGACCCTTTTTGGAAACTTGGTGGCTTCTCTTATACCAGTTTTGGGTTGATATACTATAGCTGTCAATTTTTGCATTTACGCTTCTTTGCCTTGAAGATTATTTAGTCGTGGTGATCCGCCCAGCTTGCCAGCCCAACTGCGCATGCGTAGCCCTCCTTATAAAAATGCTTGCTCGAAAGCATTCGCATCTTTTGTCCTCTCTCGATCTGTCAGAAGGGGACTCAAGAGGGGAGGTAGGGTGGAATTGGTATAATATATTTCCTTAGCAAATGAAACAAATTTCAGCCGGCCTTCATAGGGGCCGGCAAATTTATGTTTCTTGTTGCTGGAAATATACTACAACCTGTCAATTTTTGCATTGACAGTTGACCTGATCCGAATTGGTGGCTGCATGTTCTGAACGGGTACCCTAGGGTTGCAAGCTGGCATTTTTTCCTTTCGGAATCGGGGATTCATGAGCTTGTGAATTTTTTTTTTTTTTTTTTTGGAAGTGTTCATTGGGAAAATTAAGGTAAAAGATGTAGTCTAACTTGTGAGAAACCACGAAAGGTTTACCTTTTGGTGAATCATGATGCAGAAGGCCTGTTGCACGGTGTTGATCTGTTGGTTGACTGGGGCACACAGTCTTGGCTGTGTTCATGATTTGATTGGAGATGGTGGGATCTTGGTCCCGAGTGTCTCGAATCCTTGATAGTAAACGGGTGTCAGTTGTGCTGGGTTAATGCAATTGATTGTTGAGGATGGATTAATCGAAATTACGAAAGTCACTGATGAATGAAAGTTTTTTTTTTTTTTGCAGATGTTCGCCGACGAGAAAGAAAGCGTTCAATGATGATGCAGAAGTTTGTCAGGTTTTCCCCATCCTCATTCATTGACAGAGGGGGGGGGGGCCGGGTGATTGTTCGGCGGCAAGGTTTCGTAAGTTTTGTAATGAGAAAAGTTAATTTTGAAAACGGTTGGGTGCCCAAATCCGAGTTCCTGATGAACGTCTAGTTTTCTTTTTTTTAATGGTTGCTATCTCGCAAAATGGGAGTTGCGAGTTTTTTTTTATTATCTTACACGGCGATATGATTGAAGTCCTCTCTCCAGCAAAACTGAAACTATTAATTTCTCCGTTTCTATTCCATATATTTCGACCAAACTTGGCCAGATAGTAGAAAGCAACGTTTCCAAACTTTACACCAACTTTTATGCAATTCTGGTGCAAGAGTAAACGTAGGAAGCAACACGTAAATTTGAAAACTTTCACTTGTTGTTGTTGTTCTGGTTCTTGTTCTTCTTCTTCTTCTTGGATGACACGGTTTCAGAAAAAACTACTGCACCTACCTAAAATCTGAAACATGATCTGAACCAGAAATTTCCCTGGGCTTCAAACCTTACAGAGACCATTTTTTCGATTGGTCCATCCATTCCGGAGTTACGGGACCCTAAACGATTATTTTGATTGTTTTAGTTTGTTTTAACCATTGTATTTAGGGAACAATGCCACTCAGCAAACTCCAGATCCATTCTTCGTGCATGCAACAATCGACTGCATGCATAAACCTTTAGAGCGCAACACCATAACCGTAATAAAGGTACACGGATTACAAACAAAAACGTCAAGTGTGCCGTAAAAAAAGGGGTTATATGATTGAAGTTTCATTTTACCTGTTAAAATGTACACGGATAAAAATTGGTGATTTTTAATTGAAATAATCAAATGTACAATTCAGAAAATTGCACCTGTTTAAGTGCTGTTGTGCTTTACCAATCATATACGTTAAGTAAAGCACAACAGCACTTAAACAGGTGCAATTTTCTGAATTGTACATTTGATTATTTCAATTAAAAATCACCAATTTTTATCCGTGTACATTTTAACAGGAAAAATGAAACTTCAATCATATTACCCCTTTTTTTACGGCACACTTGACGTTTTTGTTAGTAATTATTTTATTGGCTGCGTTGATGAAACCCGTAAGTGCAAAATTTGGCTCTCAAGTCTTCAAGCGGTGCATGGCAGAGCTTCGGAGTTGTCTGAAGTGTGAGGTTGAATGTCCGAATGGAAGGGGCATGGTGTGTGGCTATTATTGTACTGTCAAATGCTAAACGCGTAAAAGATTTCCTGGGGTCAGGATGTTGACATCGTGTTCCAGGCTGAAACGAGTCGGGTATCCCTTTGAATTTCCGCTTGAGATGGATTGTGGTCCGGTAGTTTGAAAATGGGTCACCCAGAGGAATTACGAGTGGGCGAAAAGTGTGCTGGGCATTTGAGGAGGTCCAAGGGTTCGTTTGAATGCGCGGGTCGAATACACCGTGTTGGCGCAAGGCCGGGTGTAGGCAATGGGATACGGCATGGTATAGTGGGTTTGGGTTGCGCACAAATTCAATCTTATGTGTTTGCCAGACTATTCCTGTTTCCCCATTTGGTAGCCGAGCTAGCAGAGATGCCTTCAGTTTTTTATTGCGATATTCTTTATTGCGATATTCTCTGCAGGCATTGTCTGCGATGGACTGCTGTTTGAAAAATTCGGCGTCGACGTTTTGAAATTTATGAGTAGTTTGCGTTGCTTCTTCGTTGATAGTTGCATACCTTTTAGAAGCATTGAAGGATAAATTAATGGCAGAATTGCGTTGCGGTCCCGATTTGTGGTCTCATCTTCGTCAAGTCCGAAGAGTTGATGCTGTGGAGTCAGAGGTTCAACGTCGGGTGTTAATGGCGATGCTTGTGGTGACAAGGGAGCATCAGGAATGAGAGGAATGGCGTTTGGCTTGGAGACGGATAGGTCAAGGGCTGGAGAGATGGACGGCTTCGTTTCTTGGTGAGCGTTTGTTTCGGATGTGATGATCACGGGTTCTGGTGACTTGTTGTCATTGGGTGGAATTGAGGATTTTAGGTTGACGATTTCAGAACTTCGTTCTGCTTCTTCCGTAATGATTCGGGATTTTCCACCTCGTGTATGAGCCAACTTCTTTATCGAGCTCATTGTTTGACTGTAGTGGACACTAATCAGGTAGGGGAAAGTGACGTCGGACACACTGGCAAGATGGCAGCACCGTCAGAACCCCAGCTGGTCCGATTTGGGCCGACCAAGAGCCAAAGAGGTGTGAGTCATCAATGTGGAAAGAGCATGGTGAATGTCATGGACTGTCATCGCAGGCAGAAGCCATGTGGCGGGAAAGTCCACCAAAGGGTTGGCATAGCGCATTCGCTGCTTAAGCAAATGCGGGTGAAGCATTCGTTTGAAGAAGCCATCGTTGTCTCTGAAGGGCGGGGGGGTTGATTGTCCTTGGGTAGTTTGTCAGCCTGTGCATCAGTTTGGTCTGCCTGGAGCCATTGGTTGAGGTTGGGCGTTCCGCGAAGGGCTTGGATGTTGTTTGGTGAGGGATGTGGCATTCGTCCAGAGTTGAATGGTCCTGCAGTGGAAGCAATGGTGGTGGTGGTTCTGCCTTTCTGCATTCGGGCCCAAATGCAAAAAAGGAAACGTTGTTAACCAAAGACTGTCGGTCTCAGTGTTCATCACAGTGGCGCGGTGCCTGTCCTAGAGGGATGGATGCTGGAAGAGGCGAATGCTGGACGGGGTGAATACTGCCCTGCAAATGCCAAATGCCAGTTAAGGTTTCTCCGGTTAGATGAAAGGGCGAATGCCAATCTGGCAAATGCTGACGCTCGTGCAAATGTCAGATTGGAAGCGGATGTCGAACTTGGCGAATGCTGGCAACGGAAAAACGGGCCAACGTGAGATAAAGATGAAACATGAGAGTGGGTGGCTCACTGGTCAGAAAGTGAATGTCAACCTACAGTCAGAGGAGAGTTCACGTTTATCCAAACGTCCGGACCGTGGGAGATGGGGGGGGGGGCGCGGCGTCAATGAATGGGACAATGGTGGCCAACATCAGTCGCCGAAAACCAAATTCGGGTCTCCAATTGTTGGCCAGACGATCCGAACCAGACATCGTCGTTCACTGTGCTGAGGAAACACTGGAGTGAGATGGCAGCAGTCGTCGGCCATTCGGTAAATTCCAAAACTGGGAACAACGTTGTTCCTCATTTCCAGCAGGAGG
>JAHWFP010065134.1:0-13894 GCA_023313725.1 Lithobius niger
AATTTTGCCTCAAAATTGGAACAATCAGCCTGAAAAATGGGGTAGAAAGCAGAATTTTTGAGCCTAGGAAAAAAGATAGAAAAGGGCCGCAATTTGATTTGCACGATTAAAAAAAAAAAAACCTGTATTTAACAAGAACTTTCGTTTCCTAATTTCTGCAGCCAATTTTAGAACCCACGGAAAAAACCGCGCTATTCAAAAACGTTTCATATCCGAAATTTCTCGATTGGAGAAGGCAGCGGCTATGGGCGAGAGCGGCAAGGTAGAGAGAGAGAGAGAGCGTCGGCAGCCGACTTCCACGCATCACGAGCCCCGGCCTTCTCCCTTTTTTCCCCCCCCCCCCCCCCCCCTTCCCCGGAGCCTCGCAGCCTCCACATCTCAACATCTCCGCAAACCAGATCAGTGGAGCACAGATGCTTGGTACGCGCACACAGCTGAGCCGCTCTCTGCGCGAGGCGGCCTACCTTGCCACGCCACGATGCCGCCCGTCCTGCTAACGGCTTCCGCATCCAACCACGCGGCATCCACGGATCCCGACGACATCGGCCTAATAGGACTACCCAGCTAGCAGAGCGTTACGTTTGTGTTAGGCCGTTAACCGTTTTTCTGAAACCGCGTACGTCTACGACAAGCAACCAGCAAGGGTTCATCTGTTGCTAAAGCCGAGCGCGCACCGCGGCTCGGTATTTTTGGATTTTTTCTTCTTTTTTTCTTTTTTTTCTTCTTTCTTTCTTGTTTTTTTTTTCTTTCCCGCCGTTGGTTTGGTTTTAAAGCTAAGTGCTTCTGGCTGCTGACTTTACGTTCGCAGTACGTGTTCGTTTGGTGCGTCCCGGGCTGGATGTTGGCAGTGAGCGTTTGCAGCAGCTAAAAGTGTTGTTAGGCCGTCCTGTTTTGTTTCGCCACAAATTTCGATGGTTACCATCCGTACAATGGGCAAACGCAAGGCCAAGGCCCGCCCCCCCGTCCGCCGCAGTCTATCGGCAGCACAACAATCGCTGTCCGCGCTGCCCATCAAACTGCAACTGTCCATGCTCAACAGCGGTCTTTTGTCCACAGCTGAACAAGAAAAGGCCATCCAGAATATTCCTCTGAAACCAGTCGAGCTCAGCCAATGGACCAAGTACATGAACCAGAAGAGGAAGTACCCGGTTTTGTACAGAGCAGAATGGCAGGTAAGACTGACTACCTTTGATTATTTTATTGTTTTATGCCGTATAGACGACCAGTGTTGAAGAGGGTCATTTAATTTTCGGATCGTAAATTTCGGACCCTTTTTCAAAAGATACGTTCAAGTGTACCCCAAATACTCGAAAGTCACGATCCGAAAATTAAAAGTGTCTTTTATGTGCCAATTTTGACAGAGTGATGAATGACATGTGTTTTAAATAAGCGGAAATGCGACACATGAACAGAAAAGAAATGACATTACGGAAAATACACTTAAAGAATTTCTGTAAAAATCCGGTACAAACACAGTTGCAATTTGTGTTTAGCTTTTTCAGCCGTAAAAGTGTAGGCGTATAGTCCCAGGTTGAGAACTGAGCTGAATGACGAGTTCTGGCTTTGTTCACTTGTAGGCATCCATTTTCGCCTCTGATTAATGTTGCCAAAACTCAGGCTAACATCACTACCTCAGTCGGCCTTGCACCCAAGATATGCCGCAACAGGCTGCTCTCCTCCAAATATAACGTTGCATTTATCACAATATCAACATCAATTGTCAACACTGTTAATGTAATCATTCCAATGTTCGCTTTCCATGCCGTTTCCATCACTGAGTAATGTTAAAACGTCGAAAATTGTAATAAAAATTTATTTAAAGGTTGTAAACTGCTGCCAGCAGCCAAAACAGTCGGAATCATGCAACAGTAGATGAAAGAGAAACTTTGACATGGGGCCAAATGCGACTTTTTGTTGGTCAAATGTATAGACAGGCGCGTTTACATTTAAAAAGTGACGAATTCTTTTTTATCTGATTTACAACAACAACAAACACGTGGTGTCCAGAAATTATTAGCCCTGTAAAGAAATTAAATTTAAAAAACGAAAACATATATTGAAAAATTGTAAAAATGCCAACTGTTTACTAACTCAGAGTTCTTTTTTACAAAATTTCTACTGGTGATGGTCTCATAATCAACAATGTAAGAGCCATGCATTGCCTTGGCAACCAATTGTACTGCTCGAGCCCTGTGTAAATATTATCTTGTTCCCCATTCCAATCGCCCAACTCATTCAAGAAGCATAAAATTTTGGTAAATATTAAATAGAAATTTATTCCCCAAACTTCTTCTTTACCCCAATCCTCCCAGTTTCAATCACGTCATGTGCCTCTAAATTTCGTAAATGTCATCCCCATCTCATTCAGATGAGGAAGGAGGATCTTTGTTAAGTCGGGCGAGCATTCGTTTACCGGCCATCATGTAAATCAGCATGAACCATAAATTACCATCCATAGAAAGACAGTCCTCCACGCTAAGGTGTCTTTGCGTCCCCTATCATCACGTCTGTGACACTTGTTTGCATGTAAAATAAAAAAAACAAAACAAAAAAAAACCGCAATTTTACGGATTTTTTTAACAGTGTAAACTTTCACAGTGTGAAATCTAAGAGTGTAAAATAAAGCCTACCCGACTAACGGAAATGAATTTTCAGGGCGAGCGGCTAACTTTTCATTTTTGGTCGCTTCGTTATTTGTGAACGCTCCACTCACAGGGCTCGGACGGCCTTGTGGAAGGGGATGAGGCACATTTCCACATAAAGTTTCATGATGACCACAATGCTGGTTTTAGAGAAATCACGATTTGAATTTGCAACCGTGACACCCCAAAACGTCATTAAAAAAAAAATAGAAAAGCACCAAAAACACTTAAACATGCTCATAACACAAGCAACTGACAAACAAAAATAAACACCGTGCAACACAACAAGGACGTGAAATGTCTACAAAAGAGAAATTATAAAGCACCGTTAGTCCGAAGCCTGAATTCGGATACTGGGTGGGACGCTGCTTCCTCCCTGAGAAATTTTGGCAGAAGGCACTAAGCCACACAGCTGAAGAAAATATTTTCAATAAACATTAATCCACAAACCATGGCCTTTCAATTCGTACTTTTTTCCTTCTGTAGGTAAACTAGACGAGAGTCTGGCTTCGACGGTTGACAACATAGTCAAACGCAGGGTTCTTCATTATCTAGAAAAACCTGGATGAGTCTAAAATTTAGTTAGGCCAAGCCTTGAAAAGTATGGAATTTTGTCAGGCTAGAAACGTCTGGAATTTCTTCGCATGCAGCTTATTCTGAAGGGATCAGAGTGGAGGTTTTATGATGAAAGTATTTGTTGTTGTAAATCGCCTTAAAAAGTATTCGTTCTTTTAAATGTAAACGCACGTGTCTACATTTGAACAACTGAAAAAAAAGTCGCATTTGGGCCCGTGCCAAAGTTTCTCTTACATGTACTGTTCCATGATTTCCATGCTATGCAGCAGTTTACTACTTTTAAATTAATTTTTATTGAAATTTTCGAAGTTTTATTATGACTCTTTGATGGAAACCGCATGGAAAGAGAACTAATGAACCTGGAAAAGGCAACGGCGCCTAGAAAGCGAACTAAGGACTCTAAATAAATACGGAGGCAAACGTATTTCCGGTGCCTTTTGGACTTAAATCTCAGCGCCCTGAGCGTGGAATTGAACCCACGACCTTTGAAAACAATGACCGAGGTCCTACCGCTGAGCCATACTGACACGGCCTAACCTACCTCGAGCCCATTTGGCTTTCCGTCCTGTTTAGTATCTAAGAAGTCTGGCAGAGGTCTGGGGTTTAGATTAGAGGATACGAACCCTGAAAAAGAGCAAAAAAAAAAAAAAAACGGATCAGCAACAAGATAGACAATTTATACGAAAACCCCCTGAAATTAGCCTATAAAATGCTTTAAGGCCAGAAGACGTGAAATTAACTAGTTACAGCTTCCTTCCCCCCACCCCCCTCCCAACGGGGTGCAGGGCTTCAACAAGATTATTTCATGAATTTTGACCTTAAAGTATTTAAGATCGTAATTTTTCTGTTGGAAATTGACTCAAAGCTTCATACATTCAAGGAAATTAATGTTTCATCCCCTCAAATCGTCTTTTTTCAGCACCAAAATTAATTAAAATATCATACATAAAGCAAACTAAATAACCTAGTAAATTAGTAATCGAATTAATTTTAAGATCCCATACGGTAATAAAAGAATGTCAGTAGAATTTTAGCCAAATTTTAGCCTTACAGTATAACTTCTTTCACGATACGAAAATAAAAAAACAAAATCACCACTGATCTTTATGTACGGCGCCGGCAGCAACTTGCGCTGCCCTTGCAGTTGCTCCGTGTTCCCCAAGGGAGGCGTGCCTTACCAGTTGTGTAACGCGGATGTAATTTACAATTCTGTCGTCTGCATTATGCAGAATCGTGGTACCAAAGAGCTTCAACGGGCAAACAAAACAAATTTTTTTTTTGAGTGGTACGTGGATTCTGCCTTTAAAATTCCATTGTATGCACTTTCATGTAGTGGCAAAACCATTAATCACGGTTGTGCTTTTCGCAACTGGTGTCGAACTGTTTCCCTTATTTCATTTCACCAAACTCTTTTAGTAATTCTTTTTGCTAGAATTGTAGTTTCTAAGCATCCAAAATTTGTTAGCTACTTGTCATTGCCTAGACGTTACTATCATTTCAAATTAAGCTAAGCAAATCTAGCATTTAATAGCTTTATCGTGCTTCACGCTAAGTTAGATGCCATCAAGTAATAGACATGGGACAGAGCATGGGCGAAGCATGAACATAAATGTGTATTTGTAATGCAACTTTATTTTCATACAAAATTGGGCGGAGAATGAACACACACACGATAAACTAGACCGTATACCAATGACGATAGAACGGTAGCCGTAAAAAGTAAACAAGTTAGCTGTACAAAAAAAGCTGCTAGTTTGTAGTTTCGGGAAAAAAAACCCAGCATTAACGCTCGCAGTCCCATGCACCTCACAGCTGTGAAGTAGACAAATAAAGAAAGGATTAAAATCCACTGGAACGAAACGAACTACAATTTTGAACTCCACTTGAAGGGAACAAAACAAATCCTCGAAATAATAAAACATCTGTATAGTAAACGAATTAAGCACAGCTACACAGACAGTCACATACATAGCCCATTTCACACACAAATTGCGTTCACTTTCTGATATTACCAAGAAATAAAAACAATCCTTGCTTCCTGGGATTGGTAGGGATGGGGTCGGTAACCGAAACCGAAACAGAATTTTCGGTTTTTACTGAAAACCGACACCGAAACCTATTAAGATTTTGTGTGGGTTTTTTGTACGGTGTTCGAAAATCAAAAATTGATTTGTTGTTTTAAATTTTTTAAATAATTATCATTTTCTACGTATAAATGACAGCAAAGCTCCTAGCTATTAAAACGAAAATAATAGAGGAAAATGGTGGCACAGCTAGACCCATGGTCTATGGCGCTCCTGAAAGTGAAAGCAGGAGTAAGTTGAAGCTAGTAATGCTACTGTTGCAAGAAAAAAAGATTAGGAAAATCTGGTTGGGGTGGATGGTGGCAATAACCGATACCGAAACCGAAACCGAGGTTTTTTTTTGGGTGTGAAAACTGAAACCGGAACCGAAATCAAAAAAATGAAACGGACCCTACCCTAAGAATTGGTCAAAACACAATCTCCCTTAACAAGAAAGAGGTTGCACGTTTCACACTTTGCACATGCGCACACAAAACACAGACGTAGCCAATCACAAGAAACACAGTAAACACATCCCACAAACACAGACAAAACAAATCCCAGATAGAAAAAAAATACATATATAATAATACACAGACATGGCCTAATTTAAATACAAATTGCGTTTATTTTCTAAAATTATCATGGAATAAAACCAATCCTTGCTCTATGGAATTGAACAAAACAAGTGTACTTAACAAGAAAGAGGTCTGCATGTTTCACACATTTCAAATGCACACACAGAATCCACACATAGCTACTCACAGAAAACACAAATCCCAAATAACAAAACGCCTTAAATACACATACTTAACCCACCCATGCCAGTCCAAACATAAATTCCGTTCACTTTCTGACATTAGCAAGAATAAAAAAAACAATCCTTATTCCCTAGAATTGGAGTTAAAATTATTGTTAGTTTCGTTCGTTTTTATATGAGTACCTTCACAGCTATGAGTTCCGTGGGGATATGAGCTCTAATGGTTTTTTTCTGAACGGTTTTGTTCACGAAACAAAGTCTTGTGATTTATTCTTTTTTTATTTTGTTGGTTTGGTTCAGTTAATTGGTGGATTTGTTTTTATTTATTTAAAATTTTGTTAGCGTCATTCTTTTAAGTAAGTGCGACGGACACTAAAACTCGTACAGAAAATTCCGAAATTCACTCGTTACGAGATCACCTGACGAAACACTATCACGCCTACAAATGCGTGTTATAGAATTGCTTTGACAGTCGGCATCAACGTGCGGGGCGTAAATCGAGTGTTTCCACGAGGGCGACGAGACGTGTTTACAATAAAACCCTTGTTTACGTGACAAAACGTGCTCAGAACGAAAGCGCACTCAATGCCTAACATTTGGTGTAAAATAAACACACTGTTTTTAAAATTAAAGCACAACCGTTTCTTTTTAAACAAGCCGGCCGTTGGGTATCTTTCGTATCTGAAATGTCTGGTTTTTTTAAGAATTTGCATCTCTCCGCCGCCGACAATATTAGTGTTGCCGAACGCCAATGATTTATATTGAACACACATCAAGTCTGGAACGATAAAAAAAAATACTAGCGTTTTCTAGTTTTTTTTCAGTCACTGACTTTAGTAAAATGATTTTATAAGGTTTTCTGCTAAAACACCAACCATTTTCGTAGAGTGTGTAAAATGGGTTTTATCAGGAGGAAATTAATAAAGCATACGCAGTATGCAGCATTCATTTCCTCCTGGTTTTATTTAAAACGCTATTTTCTTAATATCCATTGGTATTTGACTTTTTTTTTTTAATAAGTTATTAATTTGATACAATACAAACTTATCCAATGTGCAGGGTCGGCAGGTTTTTGCCACCAAGTGGTTAAAACCAGTTTTTACCGTGGTTTTTGCCAGGTTTTTGTCCCTTTGGCCAAAAATATGCATGGCAAAAATCTACTTTGAAATTAAATAAAAAGAAAGTGTGCCCTACAATATTCAATATATTGGCAAATTATAAAAGCTTCCCTTGAAAACGTCACATCGTTTACTTTGAAAATTGATATTCACTTCTTATTTACCTTTCATACGCTTATTTTCACAGTAAAAGATATTCTTCTCACAATATCTATGCAAGTTTTTATGCAACTTACTGTCGAAAATGCGCATGGATTTTGTGAGAAGAATATCTTTTACTGTGAAAAATAAGCGTATAAAGCGGCTTGCTGGTTTTTGCAAGATTTAGCCGGTAATAACCGGCAAAAAAACGATAAAAACCATGATTTTGCCACTGTAAAAAACCCTACCCTGCCAATGTGTGAGTCCATAAAATCGTGTGTCGGTCGTGACTGGTAGCCGATAGCTATTCGGGAATGGACGAAATTAATGGATCCAAGTATCGTAGTGTAATACAATCGGACACATGCGTGTGTCGTACGGTTCAATGCATTTATGACTGGCCGGAATAACGGTGCCGTGCTGACGTACTACTGTATCTATGTGCAGATGTTGAGATAAGAAAGCTGCTTGAGACTCAGATCATCGATTCAGGTTGTTAAAATGTTGGGGCTTGAATAAGAGGGCTGAATTACCGAAAGAAGTATACAGTTGCAGAATAAAACGTGGCCTATCAACTGTCAGCCATGGGAAGTAGGCTGGGGAAAAAAGTTATTCATAGTAACAAACCACACCACATATTTTTTAGTAAGGCATGATAAAAATGGAGGGCGATCTTGCAACCAACGATTACAATACATTGTTGTTGTAAAAATTATTGCAACAGTTTTTGTTTAAAAAAAAAGTTCGTAAGTGTGTAGCAATCAATCAAGACTGGAAATTGGGATATTAGCGCGGCCGGCACGGATTAGAGTTCACTCAACGCAACGAACTATAATTTGAACTCCCAATTCGCAAAACGTAAACCCACAAACACACACAAAATAGACGCCATAAACAGCAAAACGCTACAAAATCGAAGGATAAAAATGCATACACACATTATTGTTCAAAATTATAGTTCGTTGCGTTCGAGTGAACTTTAATCCGTTTTTATTCGTGTACCTTCAGGGCTGTGAATATGGGGATACTAGCTCTAATGTTTTTTTTTTCTAAACGGCAAAGCCGTTTTATCTTCAGTTAATTTTTTAATTAACGTCCTTGTCAACTGCTAAGGTTATCTCGGGACAGATTGGAACAATTTTGCTAGGATACACTAGGATCTTTTGCATGCCACAATCAACATGAGCACGAGTCCATCAAAAGTGGACGTTAATCTCTCAGCAATATTGGCTTGGACTTGGTTCATGGTCGTCCCTTTGGTTTAATCTTGGAGTAACACCTCACTTCGTTAGGGCATACAGTATTGTGTGCAAAGTCTGGATAGCACTTTCATAGCCGCCATGGCCACCTTGGGCTAATGTTCTTATCTGGCTAAGGTGAGCTGTGGGTGGATGGCAATGCCCATAGCCCTGCGGTGAATTCGGTCGCCACAATACAAGAAGGTGATTTGATGTTTATTAACTGATGTTGATAGAATTGTTCTCTCCCACATCGCTCACTAAGGATAACACAACTTTTTCTTAAAGCGTATTCACAGCAGAATTGTCACAAGGAGCTTCATATTTTCTTTATTCCGTGTTCTTGACGCCTACACGGGACTGATCAAGACGGAACGGAGAAACGACTAAAAAACGAATAAGATAGTATGTAAATTGTGCAGTTCGCCAACCAGACTGTACCAAATGCCACGTACCCACTCAATACTGAAAGCAGTGTCGTTTCCAAATTCTCACCACAAAGGTATTTTAGTCCAATCTCAAGTCAACTTTTACCAGGGCGTCAGCAGTTACACTGTCGACAAAATGGAACGAAGCAATGGCAAACAACCTGTGTTGCATTGTTGACAGCATTTGTGGCTCATCTTGTTTCTTTGTCCAATTGCGCGTCGCTGGATGGAGTTGACGGCGGTTGCGACGAGCGGTTTTCCGACTTTGGTTTTCCACTCGGGCCGATGCCCTTTTCCAGCTTCGGAAACTACTGGTGAACAATTAATATAGGTGAGCAGTTCACACACCTGCACACTTCGTCACCTTGATTATTCCTCAACAACATGTCCGATTTTAAAATTTCTTTCTTAAAACCACCTCTGGGTGTAACGCTGTCAATTTACAAAATCTGGTTTAAATTGATGCACTGGTTATTTCATGATGCGGAAGCAGTGGTTGCATTGGAGCTGATTTATGAACGGAATCTCTGCTTCAAAAGTACGTTCATCCTTTGATTGCAGAAATAATATTGGAAAAACCTGCAATTCCAAAACGTGTTTTATTTCGTGTATAGTTAACCGATATATTGAGCATTGTACTTTGCCAAAAAGCTAATATCTGCGTAATTAATTTAATTTCTTTGCCATACCGGTTGCGTAAAACAGGATTACCCCATTCGTTTCAATAGTTCTTTCACGTGCATCTGTTTTCATGGGAATGTTGGCCTAATGCCGGCATAGGCCCGCGCGTCACCCGAATAGCAAGTAAACAAACATCAATGAGGCTCACGGTCAGCTCTGCATCAGCCAATCACAACGACGGACACTTGTGTCGTTGTTCTGACAGGATCCAACATGGAGTCTGGCGCTTTCGTGCGTTTCTTTTCCACCGAAGAAAACAGCGAAACACGAGTATGGTTGAAAATCAGCGTCAGTATCACGTAATACTCGCCAAGCCAATCCCGTTTATCTACCCAGAGTTTGACGTGCATCGCGAACCGTACCCTTGTTCGCTAAAATTGCTAGATGGAAAATTAACGCACGGCTTCCCTCATCGACTATAGCGAGCTATGCTATCGACTTCTTTTTCAACCAACGATACAATTTAAAAACATGCTGACCTAGCGGAAATGCTTTTAAATTAACAAACGACTCGCGGTGGAAAACTTCTGGCACGACGATTAGTTTTCTCTTGAAAATTTCCAGTGGGCGATGCAGACTGCGGCTTGTCATGCATACTGGAATTTGTTTGCCTGGAATTTTTGTTAATCCACTCGTAATTTGTTTACTTCATAGATATTGACACGTCAGCCGAGTGAAACAGTTTAGGTTTCATGCTCTGTTTTGATTAGCTAACGGTTAATTAGTGTAGCAACACGTTTTTTTTTCCTGCTGTGACGCAGTAATCGACCCCAAAGAACGCGGACGAGACATTACAGCGTTGCTTACCCGTTTACGTCGTCCTCCAACCCCCCCCCCCTTCCCTGTTTACATGAGAGACCCCTGGACTACTATCTCCTCTCACCACCCTCCCAAATTGCCGCACTCGAAAATCGCCACATTCGAAAAATCTGACGTTTTAGCTTCTGGTTGTGAAACTATCTGCTTTGAACATGACTCCATTTGGATATTTCTTGGTCAAAACATCAATCCAGCACGTGACTTCAAAAGATATTTATTTACATATCAGGACCAAACTTCGGCTTTTAACATATAACTCCGAGCTACGAATAATCCACGTACGACATAACTCAGTATTAATGGGGTGATAAATATAGCTGCCCTGTTTTTTTTTTTTTTTTTTTTTAATAATAATAGACAGTTTATTTATCAACATTGCATCCCGAAATCCGAAGGATTTGTGTGGGTTGCATACAATTTACATACATTGTATTACAAGTGAATATGATTATACATACACATTTATCCGTTAGTAAAAAAAATAAAGCGTTGATCAACATACTCATTATCTGAAGCACTATTTTTCCAATACCTATGTTATAATTTTAATAGTCAGTTTTTTAAACATACTTTTTTTTTTTAACATTTATTATCATTTTGTTAATAACCAGTTTTTTACTTCTTTCTTAATCTGTTTAAATCCTGTGAGAGACGTGAGGTTATTAGGTAGCTGATTAAAGGTCCAAGAAATGTAATATCGCATATTCCTCATTCCATAAAAATTTTTCACTAATGGTATTTCAAATCGCAGGCTTTTAATTCTTAGATATGTTGCTTTTTTTTACATCTTTTACCTTGTGTTCAGGTTTAAAATAGTTATTTAAGATTATTATGTAATTCCTAAGATTTTGAACATTTAGCATTTCGTGTTCTTGAAATAAGTCGTTGGTTTTTTTTTTTTTTTTATAATTTACTGGTTTAAACAGAGCTTTAACTAGTTTGTTTTGTGTTCTCTGGATTTTATCTAGGAGATATGATGATGTTAAACCATAGAATTCTATCCCATATCTTGTATTACTTGTTACTATTTAAAATATAGATGTAAATAACTGGCAAATTTAATTGTAATCCCATCAGTACGATGACTCATATTGATGTTAATTACGCAAAACGAGTTTTTTCATCTTTAAACTAACTAGTCACATCACTTGCTCCGTTGGCGTCGCCTCGCTTTGCCCGAGGAGGTTTTTACGAAAGAAACTATGATGTCATGAATAAACATCATGAGGGTAAAAAATAAAACTTTGACGTTATTTTTGCAGGTTTTTCGCGTTTTTGAAGGTCATAATATCCAGTTACAGCGATGAAAATAGGCCTAACCGAAGCGCAATTGAATTACTCTTTCGTTTGGTCGTACTCCCATCTTTGTATAGGTACCTTGGTTCCAGAGGAGTAGAGGTACAAACACGCACGCACATCATACGTCTTTAATGATGTAGACCAGCCATATCGTTCGCTTCGTTCAGTCCATTGGCGTCGAGCCATGCTTCATGTAGTTTCTTTGGTCCCAAGAGCATCACAAAAGCGATGTACTGATTATTTCGACACAAACTAATTGCACTTGTTTCTCACAGTTCCTTCATCACATTCTCAGCACAGTCTGTATTTCACCTAAATGATTCCAAGCATACGATTTGCTTGTTTGCACGTTTGTACGGCTTCCCCTCCAGAAGTAATCACCAACGAAGGTGAGAGATGAAAGATTGATAGAGCAAAGCGAAACACGCATTGGAAAGGTTTAGTTTGCGTGGAAATCGCTCGCGTTGTTCGCTCCATCCACGCACCTTTGTGCTTCAGAAACACAAATGTCTGACACCCTTTTAAAACCAGGTCTTTGGTTGGTTTTGATTTTTCCACGCAATGCAAAACCAATTTTAAGATCTATATGTGGTGTGTTGCAAAATACGTAGTCCTTTTAGGGTATTAATTGCGTGCCTCCTTTTCCAGTTTGTCTCAGTACGTAAATAATATCTTGAGAGAGGTTTGTTTGTTGCTTTGCATGAACAGACTATGACGTCATGGACGAACACCATGAGAGTTAAAAAAAAACTTTGCCGTTATTTTTTCACGGTTTTTCGCTTATTTGAGGATCATTATGTCAAGTTACAGCGATGAAAATAGGCCTATTAAAAGCGAAATTTAATTATCTTTCGTTTGGTCGCTAATTCCGCGTCGTCTCGCTGCGCTCGAGAAGACTTCTTGCTGCAACACTTATAATACAGACAGACCTAACACATAAAAAACGATCTAGCAAATTATAAGAGTGTAGTATACTATATCGGTTATCTCGGGAGAAGGTCAATATTATTTTTTTACGTCCAAGGAGGCAAGCAAAAAGATCAAGCAATTTATCAGAAAAGCTCTGTTTCTGATGACAAACGCTGATTTTCGTTCGCTTCGCTCACTCAATCAGCGCAAACATTTCCTCTGAAACTTGACTGAATCAATGTAACCACCAAGAACCACACATCATTATTTTGTAATTTGTGTTAGTATACACGTTATATGGATTTTCTTGTTTCACTTATTTTAACAATATCGTTCGTTACGTCCTGCTCAGTACAGATTTTTCTATAGGCGTCTTATCACTTCACTTTCTGATAATCCCTCACTTGGAGAAACATCTGCAGAACGTCAGATGCAATATCCTACGAAGGTGAGAGATGCAAGATTGATAGAGCAAAGCGAGCCACACATTCACAAGGTTTACTTTACGTGGAAATCGCTCGCTTTGCTCGTTCAATCCACGCACCTCCGTGCTTCAGAAACACGAATGTTTGACACCGTTTTAAAACCAAATCAATTGTTTTGATTTTTCCCTGCATCAAGTCAGTTAGTATAAAACCAATTTTAAGATGTATATGTGGTGTGTTGCAAAATACGTCGTCCGTGCACCCTTTCCCAGATCAGCTCTCTTTGCTCGAGGAGGTTTTCATGAACAAACTATGACGTCATGAACGAACGTCATGACGTCATGAACAAACATCATGCGAGTAAAAAAAACTTTGACGTTAGTTTTTCAGGTTGTTTCGCTACTTTGAGGGTGATAATATCAAGTTACAGCGATGAAAATAGGCCTAAAAGTGAAATTTAATTATCTTTCGTTTGGTCCTACTCCCATCTTTGTAGGTGACTTCGTTCCAGAGGAGTAGAGGTATACAAACACGCACGCACGCACATCATACGTCTTTAATGATGTAGATACTCTGGGCTAGTATGCTAATATAAAAGCCACCAGAAGTACAAACACAAGCGAACTTTCAACAAAGGTGCCAGGTTATGGTGGCACCACTATTTTTTTTTTCATTAATCCTTCAAAATTTTTCTTTATGTGAATCAATTGTAGTAAATTGCGAACAATTACATTGCAAGTTTGATGCGCGCTCAACTGAAGCCATGGTAACAGAAAGCAAGAGGGACAATTTTGC